>CAIGQQ010033964.1:831112-854981 GCA_903798035.1 Danio albolineatus | reverse complement strand
AGAGAGAGAGAGAGAGAGAGAGAGAGAGAGAGAGAGAGAGGTGTTCAGATTCGAAGGAGTCTGGCAAAGCTGGACAGATCCCGGTGTCACCAAGACGCACAGTGCAAACAATACGCTAGATGTGTTATCTGTGCCGACAACGTTTCTATCGAACAGCAATCAAGCAGATCTCTTATCAAGTATATTTTATCGTCTTATCTTATAACTTTTATAGTCTTAGCCTATATAGATAAAATAAACAGATAAAGTGAATAAATTAAGATGATCATTAAATCTTAACACCCTTGGTCATACTAAAGTGATTTACTTCCCGTTCCAACGGAATCAATCCTTTCGTTTAGTGAGAGGAAATTAAACACGAGCTTATACTGTAGCAGCCACATAAGCTTAGGAGGGACGGGAGAGGCGGTCCAAAGGCAAAAGGGTGTCAGATCCACCCAACTTGAACTGCCTCTCTCTCCTCCACCCATTAAATCAGTTTATCAGATGGAATTGCTCGTGCATTAAAAAGCTGATTTGAGTTAGACGTTACAGACGTCTCGTAAAATGGATCTTTATTGATCCATTCATCTTGATGCTGACACTGGTACGTAGATAAACTTGTCTTGTTCGTTAATTCGAGAAAACAATGCCGTTGCCTATGGATAAGTGCATGCGCGCTCCTATGTTGCACTCAAGATTCGCAAGGCAATTGAATTTAAATATGCAAAAATTAAAAGACTTGAAGGGCCATAATTTTTTGGAAAATAGTTTCAAAGATGGCAGATATCTGAAGAACGTAGCCTAGGATTCTGCATCAATTAGTACAGTTTAGAGATGAACTGGCTATGTCACACAAACACACTAAATCACTCACTGAAAGGCTGATCTGTGGTTAATATGAGCCGTTAGTTATAAATAAATTACGTTTAATTCTTACAATTCTTTGTAAAGGTGACTTTCTTGCACTCTATATCAAAAAAGAAAAAATAAGTGAGAGATATACATTCATTTATTCTTATTTCCCATTTGCCATTTTTTCATTTATAAAATAAAAAAACATATAATAATAACAACAACACTAATAACAATAATAACAATAATAATAATAATAATAATAATAATAATAATAATAATAATGATGATAGTAATAATAATAATAATTATTATTATTATTATCATTATTATTATTATTATTATACAGGAAGAGAAATGGGAGAGAAAGCAGACGGATTTACGCCACCCGGCAATAAAGAATTCATACAAAAGAAATTAAAAATAAAAGATGCTTATGTGATTATGTGGTTGATTCATACACGAGCCCACGACTACGAAGTTGATATAAGCCTAGTGAAAATTGCTCGATAACACTTCTAATTTATAGCTATAGACTAAATCAAAAATAGCTTAGACAAACACCTAGTAGCCCAATTTAGGGCTACGTAATCTAACATTTTAAATATTTTGGGCATTCGCCTGTTTTTAAAAAGTGACACCTTGAAATTCTAAAACAACAAAATATGGAAAAACGTTATTTCCAAAAATTATATTGCAGTAGCCTGACCAATTCAATGTGATTTCATTGGCCCATAAACATCTCCTGCTTGTTATCAAACTATTTCAGTATAACTGTAAATAAGAGGGATTTCAATCATAACTTAATGTTAAAACAGCTATCATCACATTATTTATCAACGTGCCTCTTTTTGGATAATCGGTAGCTATAGAAATAAAAAATGTAAATTGTGTTTGTTTACATCCCTCAAAATGGTCTGCAATTACATGGAAACAAACGCGCTACACACACACGGCGCAAATCATTTAATTTTTTCAAGCGCTCTGACAGACAGATTTGCAGCCGCGTACGCAGGCCCCTGCGGGGCCACTATATTTGTAGTTTCTCCCCTCATTCTTCTATGCTGCTCACAGTCGTGTAAGTCAGCTTACAATGTTAAAAAAGATAATTAATTAAATAAATAAATAAATAAATAAATAAATAAATAAATAAATAAATAAATAAATAACTTTGTATATTTGAAAAAAATAAATAAAATAAATATAATAAAGTTTAAGATCAGTGTAGACTGGTGCCATAATGCCACATAGCCTATTTTTGAATAAAACGAATAAAATAAGTGCATCACTGTATACACAGCAAATCCGTTAGTGTTAAATATGGAGTGTTGCGGTAATTCAGAGTAAAGTGTTGAAATTATAGAGTTGGATAAGGATAAAATAACCCTCTCAGTGTTGCAAGCTGATTTGCCTCCTTGTCATAGAGAGTTACATGTATCTAATGTTAATATAGTGTTGACTACTACATCCGGGAATTTATACAGCAATATCCCTGGAGGATTTTTCCAGACACCATTTTCTTCTGCCACGAGGACCAATGAGAAGAGTGAGTAAAAGTGAGTACTGGTGAGTAAAAGTACTTAAAATGTGTGTATATAGACATTTGACATCCAAATTGTTATATATACATTACTTTTAAATATCTCACAAAAAAGCATATTTTTTTTATCTCTATTTTGTTCTGTACTAGCCATGTTACATTAAAACTAAAGAAAATAAAGCTGTCTTAAAACTGCTCCTTTTGATTAAAATACGAGAAAATACTCTTTCCTTAAACATTAACAGAATAGTTATTAAACAAGATATATTTTTATTTCCATGCGGTGTTGAAAATTTGACCTAAGAATGTTAACACATACTGTAACACTGAGTGGCGTTCATATGATCCTTTGTGGTGTTAATATTTTACACTATAAGAGTTTGCTAATTAACACTGAGTAAAGATACATTTAACACTTTCAAATATAATTTATAGTGATTCCCATATAAACTCTGAGGGAGTGTTAATTTAAACTCTAAGGTAGTTAAATCTAAAATGTGCAGTGTAGCAGGCATATACTGTACATAAATCGATTTAGGGGTTGGAGAATGTAACTGAAACACTGGCCAATTTAGCGTTAGAGGTTTTATGGCTAAATTTGACCAGCCTGGTGGCAATCTTCATGGATTGCACATTCCTTCAGTAAGAGAAGAGTGTAAAGGTTTAATTAGCAGATTATTAGCACAGTTTTGCTTAAGATACTGCAATGCACACAACATTATGGGTGACATCAGAGTTTAAAAGAGGACAAACTGTTGGTGAGCATCTCGGTGGGGCTTCTGTGACCAAGACAGCAAGTTTTTTGTGATGTATCAAGAGCCACGGTATTCACGGATGAATATTCAACAGGAATACGTGGCTTCAAAAAAAAAGCTGTCTGAACGGGATGTCAAGGTGCTAATCCAGGTGGTATCCAAAAAAATAAAACGACAGCTGCCAACTCACTGCAGAATTAAATGTGCACCTCAACTCTCTTTTTTTCACCAAACTGGAGCTCCACAGGGTCAGTATACATTTGGTCACTTGTAAACCTTTGGTCACTTGTGCCAATGCTAAACGTCGGTTTCAATGGTGCCAGCAGCAAAAAAAAAAAAAGTGGGTTGTGGACAATGTGAGTCATGTATTGTTCCCTGATGAGTCCAACTTCAATGTCTTTCCCACATCAGAGAGAATTACTGTGTGGAGAAGCCCCAAAGAAGCGTACCACCCAGACGGTTGCATGCCCCGAGTGAAGCATGGGGGTGAATCAGTGATGGTTTGGGCTGCAATATTATGGAGTTCCCTAGGCCTAATACTTGTGTTAAATGGGTGCATCACTGCCAAGCATACTGAAGCATTCTGAAGTACCATGTGCACCCAATGATTCAAACATTGACTCCTGAGAGTGGTGCAGTGTAAAAAATAATTACCATTACACACAGCAAGACTGGTGACAGAGTGGTTTGATGAACATAAAAGTGAAGTTAAACATTTCTCATATTATTGAGCCACTTGGGGTGTTTTGGACCAAGTCAGGAAACGTTTTCTTCCACCAGCATCACGGCACTCTTCTGCAAGAAGTAAGACTAAAAAATACAAGGCCACTGTGCAGGACATCTGTCACTCCCAAGACAAATCGATGCTGCATATACCATTACCAGATAGTCCATATATCATTCTAATGAATTATTGTGATCTAAAACCAGTCATTTCAGTTTCGATTTACTTTGACTTGTATTTCATTACAGACAATAACACAAAATGTTTAATGTTTTGTCTAGTCTACTTCATTTGATTTTTAAATTTACATCCTTTCCTGTCATTCAAACCTGCAACACATAAAAAAAAAAAAGTAGTTGGAACAAGAGCAATGTAGGGCTAGTAATAAGGTAAGTGTTTAAATAATAATGTGATTTGAAACTGGTGATGTCAACAGGTGATTGTAATTATGATTTGGTACAAAAGCATCCAAGAAGGGTCTAGTTCTTTAGGAGCAAAGATGGGCCGAGGATTGCCAGTTTGTCAACAAATACATGAGAACATTATTGACATGTTTAGAAACAACGTTCCTGAAAAGAAATTTAGGAAGACCTATAGATATTTCACTTTCAACACTGCACACCAAAATTAAAATATTCTTGGAATCTGGAAGAATTTCAGTGTGTAACGGACAGGGGCACAAGCCTGAACTACCATGATCTCCAATCCAATCACCACATGGACTCAAGAATACTTTGGCAAATCTTTGTCAAGTGCCAAATAGTACAGTACTTACATCCTCAAATGCCAGTTAAAACTGTATTGTGCCAAAAGGAAGCTCCATGTTACCAGTGTCCATAAATGCCATCAACTTCTCTCCACTGTAAAAAAAAAAAAATGCTGAGTTCCACACAATCAATTTGTGTTGGAACAATATGAAGGAATTAAGTTAACTTACTAGTTTTTGCAAACTTGTTGAACATGAAACAATTAAGTTGTCCCCCCAAAAACAAAAGTAAGTGTTTTTTCAGGCCATTTTAAATAAGCAGTTTGAACAAACAACAAATGCCATTTTGTGACAGTGTGGGCTCGGAGGCATCTGGGATGGACTATTACACAGTGCAAATGTGTACTGTGGTCAGATGAATCAGTATTTCAGCTTTTTTCTGGGAGAATGGAACAAAATTACACCTAAAAAACTTTATCACTTGGTGAGAAAAAGGAATGACAACATTTCAAAGTGGTAAATACTTTACTGTTTCACCTGTATATTTATTAAATTATTTTTATCCCTTGTTGAAGAAATATTAAAGTTTAACCGTGAAAGAAACATCAAACGCACCATAAAGGCAGAATATACTACCATAAGGGAAAAATATATATACGAGCATGTGACGCAACAGCGCCATCTTGTGATAAAGCGTATCATGTTGAATAGCTGAAAAACATTTAACACTGAATGACATTCAGTTCAATTGAATTAGTAAGCTACTGGTGGATGAGGTTGCTAACATAGGCCTATTTTTTCATGAAATATACTCGCTTTGCATTCGCTTACATAGTTTTTTTTTTTATTTTAAATTTCAAAATTTTATTTCACACATCTCAATACTGCTACACTATAAATTTCTGTCCATCTTTTCTTATAAAAGGAAGAGAACATTACTATACTGTCAGCCAGTTAGTCAAAGTTAATATTTTAAAGCCCTTTTCCACCCCAAATATCTTCTTTTGTGTTCAGATAGGGTTTGAACATGTTAAGGGTGAGTAAACTTCATTGTTGAGTTTACCAACCCTTTAACAGGAAACATTAAACAACCACAAGCAATATATATCCAAGTAATAATAATAATAATAACAATAAACTCTTATCCAGTGCAAATAAAACAACAACCAATTACTTTCAAGCTATATTGACAATTTATTTTCTTTCAAGAAAAATGTGCAAAAACTAGTCAATAGAACATTTCAAATGTCATTTGTGCTTGATCATACATCAAATGTATTCATATACACAAATCTGACATTCTTACATTACATTCCTTAAAGAATGGAGTGGGGGCGAACAATCAGTATCTTCAAGATCAATCCCACTTATATTAAAGTGTTCATATGATCCCAAAGACACTTCATAATGTTTACTGCCGCTTTAACACTGTGTGGCATATCAACAACATGATAAAATAATATACAAAGGAATATATATTTGTACACATTTATATTGAGCTATAATGTATATGCTCCGATTATTTGTTGCTCAAGACAAAATATTGATCATTCACCGTAA
This sequence comes from Danio albolineatus, assembly GCA_903798035.1. Taxonomy (NCBI): domain Eukaryota; kingdom Metazoa; phylum Chordata; class Actinopteri; order Cypriniformes; family Danionidae; genus Danio; species Danio albolineatus. Next base: position 848,862 of record CAIGQQ010033964.1, on the reverse strand, counting down.
ATGACATTAGTGCAAACAGTATGACATCACATCTCTGGCAAACAAAATGGAGTGTGTTCCAACTAAGACTGATTTGAGTGACTAAACGAAGCCCTCTTGCTGTTAAAAACATTATCAAAACCATGTTAATTAACAGTCAATAACAATGTGAATCTCAAACCATTTAAGAATATATCTGGGTCTCAAAACAAACAGACAAAAACTTACAGAAATATTTATACCATGATTTCTAATACTCAAGAAAAAAGAAAAAAAGAAAAACGTTTTAATTGATTGTCTACTTACTAATTCTCCATTTAAACCATAAAACAGGTTTAGTCTATGTAGTCAACAATAGGCTTTCAAAAATGCTCCCTTCCATGAATCAAGCCAACTGCCACAACAACTTGCCTTTATCAGCAATGATGGTTAAACTTATTTTTGACACATCGTAAATAGTGGCAAAAATACATGGAAAAAAGTTGCTTGGCTTCAGACGTTCCGTTAAAACTTGTAAATAACAAGAGGCTCACTGTGATAAAACATCATATGAAATGGCTCAGTGGCACTTTAAATAACATTCCTCAGTTTCACTCTGCAAGGTTTTGGATTCTTAGCTGGCTCATCTGGGGTACAACTGATACACTACAAATTTCTCATTTTGAATAATCTAAATCAGACAGCATAGCAAAAGATGAATGCATTACCTCAATGGATAGAAGGGTCTACTGGACAAATACTGAAAACTGCTCTGTCCCCTAACATGGCAAAATGCTGTTACCTTCACCAACACTTGATTTGTCACACTCATTGTGAATCTGAGCATACTTATGCCAAACCTGTCTGCCACCAAACAGATCAAAGGAAAAAAAAAGACCTGGATATAGTTTTAGCAATGAAAATGTGTAGCAACCAAGTTCTGCTCTGTAGTGTAATATTCTGAAATGTCTTTTGACCAGCAATAATGCGAACAGATCATGTAAAAGTAAGCGAATTGATCTATTGGCTGAGAGACTAGTGGTGATCAGGCCAAAAAGGATAGTTCATTTCAATAATATAGATTCTATAAAAACACCCATAACAATACGATTTCCAGTAACAGATTTTGTCATTATGAGCTAAACAGCTTTTGTCCGTTGTTCATCATGTTAAAAAAACTTATAATTATCTTCTTTTGTGAGTTGTAAAGTCATGAGTGTAAGTAAACAATAACAGAACTTTTATTCCAGGGTGAACTATCCCTTTGACCGTCAGCTTAAGTCCTCAGCATTGGCAATATGAAATGTGTGCTTCCCCACATCTAACTGTGTGCTCAAGAAGTGCAATGGACATCTGATGTGCTGCATGAGCCATGATCATCATCACCCTCCATATCACCAGCTGTGCCTGCACTGCTCTCTGCCACCAAGTCACATTCTTTGGGTTGGGTTTTCAAGCTCCCTGATAGCAAGTCCATTCCAAGCTTCTGCTCGGCTGAAGTTTTCATGGGGAGAGTGCCTTCTGCTCCAGTGCCTTCTTCAGTGTTCAACTCAACCTGTGGTTGACTCTGCTCCTGCTCCATCTCTTCTGGGTTCTGATTGGCTGGTGGAGTACCTTGGGTGGGAGTGCCTGTAGAGCTAGTTGGCTGCAGTTGGCTTTTGAGCTGGCCGTGGCATAAAGGGCATGTCTCCTGCACATACAGCCACTTCTTTAAGCAGGCAGCGTGGAAAAAGTGGCTGCATGGCGTGATGACAGCAGACTTCATATCCTGGAGTTGAAGGAAACAAATGAAAAAACATGGTTTAAAATGAGATTGCTTAGACAAGGTGTGAAATTATGATCATGTTGATAAGTGAGGAAAAGATTTTATCTAACAGTTCAAAACCCTGGTACTGGAGTTCCTCCAACACTGGACATTTTGAAAGTCTCCCAAATCAGTTACAAGAGTCAACGCAGTGTGTCAGGTGTATCTGATCAAGGAGATATCCAAAATGTCCTTCTAAAAGGGGTGTAACAGCACAACAAATTCAGTTTGTTATGAATTTAATAAGACAAAAGGTTGGTTTCCATCACCCCGTTTCAATGCAGATTTTGAAAAATCATATATGAGAAACGAGTGATGGAAAGAGTATATTTTAAATAAAAATCCTGTAATTCATAAAAATGTTTTTTAAGACTTGCTTGCTGATGGCTTTGGAGTTTATGTGAATAATGAGATGGAAAAACGCATTTGTCAAATAAACTTGTGAGGAGCATCCCACACATGACTAGGCCAAGTTTTCTGAATCAGTGTTAGGGAAAGTTACTTTTGAAAGTAATGCATAACAATATTTTAACTAGTTACTCCCCCAAAAAAGTAACTAGTTGCGTTACTTCAGTACTTTTATAATAATGCGTTACGTTACTTTTGTGTTACTTTTCATTACCTGTCTGAAGCCTGATCTCTTTCAGACTGTTTTTTTCCTTTCTTTTTTTTTCTTTTTTAAATAGAGGAGCTCTGCAATTGACAATGCACTGTATAACCTACACCTACATTTACCTTAAATAATTTTAGACTTCAGAATAATGTTATCTGAGAACTTCCTGACCACAGAGCTATACAGATTATTGAAAGTTTAAAGCAACATGTTTGCTACTTTTGTACTATCATAAGCAACACCACTGTTCATTGAGACAATCCCCTTTTCCTTTTCTTCGATGCGTTCAAAAATAATGAAAACATTCTCTCACTGAATGCATGAATCATTATGACTACTTTCATTTTAAATTTAGCAATTTTTTAAAAAGCTAATTAAATTCAACAAAAAATTAACACACATTACATTTTTAACACAACTCAAAATGTTATTACTTTACTTAAGTAATATTAGTACGTAACTTGCATTACCCCAACACTGGTCTTAATGCCTTTGCTGCCATGGTGTTAATCAAAAACTAATTTAGCTAGCCCAATTGTTTATAACTGCAGTCCTGTATCCATTAAGCTTGCCTTGTTTAATGTTGGTTACCCTATTGTCAAACACGAATAACTTGATGGAAATGCACTTAATTTGCATTTGGAATTTTTTGTCTTGTTTTGCGAACTTTGAACCTAACTGTAGCTGGGTTTCCATTCTAACAGGAAGCAAATCCTTTCCATCCTTTCAAGAAATATAAAACTCAAAACTGCAAATCTTTTCATTATTATTCTTATCAACATTCACTTATTTACTGTTTACTTACAACTGTTTTAAAAGATCTGCTTTGTTTAACTGAAAAATAAATATATAGAAATACAATTTCACAAATAACTTAAATGAAACATAAGTGAAGACTCTGCTTTTAAAGGGTTAGTTCACCCAGAAATGAAAACTCTGTCATTAAATAGTCACCCTAATCACATTCCAAACCTTGGAGACTCCCCATACTTAGAACACAAATTATTACAAATTAAGATATTTGGGATGATATCAGAGCTCTGTGACCCTCTATAGACAGAAAGAGAGTCACAAATTTTTAGAGGCCAAAATGTTTCTAAAAACATACGTGAAACAGTCCAAGGGACTTCAAGGATTCAACTGTGATGTTATAAAGCTACAATTATGTAGTTGAACTTGCACCCTGAATGTTTTTGGTTCCTTTCTGGACTTGAAATGCCTCATGACTCTTGTCATTTATGGAGGGTAAGAGAGCTCTCAAATTTTATCCAAAATGTCTTAATGTGTGCTCCAAAAATGAACAAAGATCTCTGTGGTTTGAAATGACATGAGGATGAGTAATTAATGACAATTTTCATTTCGAGTCCGTCTAACTCGTTCAGTGTGCCACTGGCTTTATAATCTCTAAGGAAGCCGAACATTAACATGGACATTGCATAGAGACTGACTGCAGTAGAATCCTATGTCACCATTACAGTGAAGGCTTGCCTTCTGCAAACATGGGCTGTGATCTACAGGCCTACTGCACAGCCTACTGCTCATCCTAGCAATCTCGATATTGTCTGGAAAGTGGAAAATATTATATGAATTCTAGTTCATATTGTCAACCCCTAGCATCATCCTACTTTTTTTTTTGTTTTAACTAACAGTCCAAGACACAAAGTCTGAAAGTCTGTTCAAGAATCAGGCTACACCGATCTAACAACATGTAAAGAACTCTTTACCTGAAAGCAGATGGAACAGATGTCATTATGCTGCTGGAGTTGCAATGTGGAAGCAGTGGGCATGCTTTGGATCTTATGAACGGCATCTCTGCGCAACAGGAAGCTCTGCCAGCCCAGCTGGGCCCTTAGCCACACATTATAGTAGGAGTGAACAAGAATAATGGTGGAGCCCATAACAGTCCATTCTCCAAACAGAGTCTCTGAAACACCATAGGCCACGACGCAGACTGCCACCAGGAACTCTAGGAGACGATAGGTCCCATTGACATAATAGATGACTTCATCCATGTTCTCAACCGGAGCCTTACGAAACTCCTCCACCATGAAGAGAACATAGATAAGAAGAGTGCCAAGAACCTGAAAGAGTAGAAACCATATTATGTATATTTAATAAAAAAAATAGAAAAATAAATTAAAAAAATAGAAAAAAAAAAGAAAAAGAAAAATGTAAGTTTAAAATGTTGTTTGAGGACAATTTCTATATACTTTATTCTCTGTGTAAGAGTGGGCACAGCCATTTGAATCTTTTTGGCTCGAGACTTCCGGTCCCATTCACTTCCAATAATTTTTAGATATTAAAAACAGCTTGTTGCAAGAACCAAATTAACATTGAGGAATACTTCATAAATATTACAGAAAAAAATTATCCAGCTATAAAACACATCTCCCATTCATACAAAAGTTTAGTAACTAATGCTGTACAAAATACATATCACGTTAAAGGAAAATGAGAACTAGAACTAAATACCATAATTGAGGATGAGGTCTGGATTGAGTTATGTGAAGGATGTTATAAAGGCATTAATAGTCAGTTTCGGATAGATTTTGATTGGAAAGTGAAAATTATGTAATTTCTACATATGTAAAGGGACCATCTGTTGGTTTGTGTTGGAGAAAAATGTGGTAAAATTTAAAAGGGTAAGATGATACCCACATTTTTCGGGACTGTCCTAAGATTCAAGAATTTAGGAAAAATGTTAAAATAGAAATAGATAAGATATTAGATTTGTCCTAAGGATTTTATTACTGTTTGCAAAAAAAAAAAAAAAGATAACAGTACATTGGATGGAAGAAGGTTCTCAAAAGGTGGCTCAGTAGATTCAGAGACTAAAACAGGTCTACATAATGGAAAAAATTTCTACAAATGAAGACTGATATTTTTCTGAAGAGGTGGAAAAGTTAAACGACATATTTAGATATGTATATTTAGAGGTTACTTAACATATCACCACTTTAATTTGAGGTAACACAATGTAACTTAATGTACAAATGTATACCAGGAAAAGTAATTAAGATGGCAGTACTTTTTTTAAAATTATAATTTCTTTTTTTTAATGTATTCCTTCATCTGTAAGGGGTTAAATTGTTGGTGAAGGTGTTGTTCTGTAAAAAGTGTATTGAAAAATCTTACATAAAAAGTTTCCAAAAATAAAAACAGCTCATTTTGCTGCAAACTGATATTTTCTTATTATAGTATCCTATTTTGTCTGTATAGTCATGCAAACACTTGTTTGTAAAGCAAGTAGTTTGACTGTTTTCTCCCAAAGGCAACTGAACCAGAAGTTCTGAAACAAATTGCAAAAACCAGCGCACTTCCACATTGAAGAATAAGGTCAAGATGGTTAATCATTTTAAACCCACCAGCTCTGGAGTAAATAACAGATTATGGATTGCTTTTAGATATATCAAAAGAATTAAAACCATCATTTAACCATTACAGGTGTTAACACTTAACTGACTATAGCACTAATAAGTTATTCCTTTGTTTTTCCTGTTTGTCTGCGTAGTTTTCTCTAACGTTATGTGAAATAACTAATTGCAACGGCTGCAATATGATGATAAATGCAATAGAAATATATAACCATTTACAAATCTGTAAGAGAATAAATGCATGACTTGGGGAAGCATGAAGGTCAGCTCACATTCTGATAGAGTAAAGACCACTGTCAGAAACAAACAGGAGAGCGTGGGTTGTGAGGGAATGATCACAATGTTTCCCGAGTCAGAGGGATCTTATAAACTTGGTGGGTTTATTTGCTGAAATAAAGCAAAGCAGCTAAATACCGAAAGAGAGGATAATCCCTTGTGCCAACAGCTGATGTGATGCCTGCGACTGTTTAAAAAACGTGCGTGCTTGTGCTTCCTTGCGTGAAGCAATCGTGCCTAGAGACGCAACTCTCGGTTCTCTTTCAAGTAGACTAAAGCAGGGGTGTCCAAACTCGGTCCTGGAGGGCCGGTGTGCTGGAGAGTTTAGCTTCAACCATAACAACCACACCTGAACCAGCTAGTCAAGCTTTTGCTAGATATACTAGAAACTTCTTGGCAGGTGTGTTGAAGCAAGTTGGAGGTAAACTCCCCAGGACACTGGCGCTCCAGGACTGAGTTTGGACACCCTTAGACTAGAAAAAAAGTTATGATCATGCACCCACAGTCCTGCTGCATTTAAGAGCTCCAAATTTGTCTTTTTGTAAGCAGCACTGGTTGCTTTCACTTTAACCGTTATTTGAACAGATTATTAATTGGCCTAAAATTAACCATGCGTATGATCATCCTTTCATTACCGCACATGGTATGCATGTCACTTGCTTTCTTTTGCTTAGTGATTTTTGTTAATATGGTTTAATTATATTTTTTTACAATAATATTGCTTTAATATGAGATTAACTCCCCATTACGTCATTGGACGGCGCCGAAAATGGCAGCCGCGGTACGGAGCTCCTCAGCTGTTGCGATGTTTTTTTTTTTTCCTGTTTTGTGTTCTTCCAACGTGATCAGTTACACCAGGGATGAGCTGCTGAACATTCTGCAGTGCACACCAATTGATTACCAGCCGGTTTTTGACTTCTCCGGCGTTCTGCAGAGCGTTCTGCACGGCAAGCGAGCCAGCGCGCTCGTCAAAAACAGACTGCGAGGTTTCAGAATGCCGCTGCCTAGCATACATCTTGCGAATCTCCGCTCTCTTCCTAACAAAATGGAGGAATTACTTCTGCTCATGCGCATAAATAAAGACTTTAACAACTCTGCTGCGCTGTGTTTCACGGAAACCTGGCTAAACGAAGCCATACCGGACAGCGCGTTACAACTACCAGACTTCCAGCTGTACAGAGCAGGTGGGACATGCTTTTACATCAACAGAAGGTGGTGTACGGATGTAACTGTGTTAAGATGAAGATGTGCTGTCCTGACGTGGGAGTGCTTTTCATTAACTGCAAGCCGTTCTACTCGCCGCGGGGGTTTTTCTCGTTTATTCTGACCAGTGTTTACATCCCACCGCACGCGACCGTGAAAACTGCTCTTTCACTACTGGCTGATCTTATCACAGAGACAGAACAAAAACACCCAGACTCTGTTTTTATTATTCTTGGGGACTTTAACCAGGCAACACTCACACATGAGCTGCCTAAATTCAGACAGCACATTACATGCCCTACCAGAGACAATAACATTCTGGACCATTGCTACACAACAATAAAAGATGCATATCGCTCCGTGGCCAGAGCAGCTCTAGGACTCTCCGACCACTGCCTGGTTCATCTTATACCAACTTACAGGCAAAAACTTAAAACTACTAAGCCAGTTTTAAGGACTGTTAAGAGATGGACCAACGACACAGAGCAGGTCTTACAAGCCAGTTTTGAATGCACTGACTGGAGTGTTTTTGAAGCTGCAGCCACCGACCTGGACGAGCTCACAGAGACCGTAACATCCTACATTAGTTTCTGTGAGGAGTTATGCATCCCTACCAGAACCTACTTATCATTTAACAATGATAAACCATGGTTCACACCAAAACTTAGACAGCTTCGTCAGGTCAAAGAGGATGCCTACAGGAGTGGGGACAGGATTCTCTACAACAAGACCAGGAACATTTTAACAAGGGAGATTTGTGTGGCTAAAAAGAACTATGCAAAAAAGCTGGAAAACCAGTTTTCTGCTAACGACCCTGCATCAGTGTGGTCTGGTCTGAGGACCATTACCAATCACAAAGCATCTCCCCCCAGTATCGATGGCAGTAAACTTCTCGCTAATGACCTGAACACGTTCTACTGCAGATTTGACACCTTCGACCAGACACCCTCTACTCAGCCATCAACACCTCTACCCACCTCCAGCCACAACCGCCCTGACCATCTTTCTACACAGCCATCAACACCTACAGACATCTCCCTCTCCCCCCCTGATCTTCAGATCAGTGTGGATATAGTGCGTGAGGTCTTCAGTAAACGGAAGAGAAGGAAAGCACCAGGCCCAGACGGTGTCTCACCAGCCTGTCTGAGAACCTGTGCTGACCAGCTGGCTCCCATTTTCTCGCAGATCTTCAACAGATCATTGGAACAGCGCATAGTTCCATCCTGCTTCAAACGCTCCACCATCATCCCAATCCAGAAGAAACAAAAGATCACCGGACTCAACGACTACAGACCTGTCGCCTTAACATCTGTGGTCATGAAGTCATTTGAAAGACTGGTTCTAGCATATCTGAAAGACATCACCGGACCTTTGCTGGACCCCCTGCAGTTTGCCTATAGAGCAAACCGGTCTGTGGATGATGCAGTCAACATGGGACTGCATTATACCCTACAACATCTGGACAAACTGGACTTTAGTTCTGCCTTCAACACCATCGTCCCATCACTGCTCGAGCACAAACTGACCCAGCTCTCTGTTCCTAGCTCGGTCTGTCAGTGGATCACCAGCTTTCTGACAGATATACAACAGCTAGTCAGAATGGGCAAAATTACGTCTGACAGCCGCACCATCAGTACTGGTGCCCCCCAAGGATGTGTTCTCTCCCCACTGCTCTTCTCCCTGTACACCAACGACTGCACCGCAAAAGATCCCTCCGTCAAGCTCCTGAAGTTTGCGGACGACACTACTGTTATTGGCCTCATCTGGAACGGTGACGAGTCTGCATACAGACAGGAGGTGGAGCGGCTGGCTTTATGGTGCAAATACAACAATCTGGAGCTGAACACGCTCAAAACAGTGGAGATGATAGTGGACTTTAGGAGAAACCCTCCTGCACTCCCCCCACTCACCATCATGAACAGCACTGTGGCTGCAGTGGAGTCATTCAGGTTCCTGGGCACCACCATCTCTCAGGATCTGAAGTGGGACACTCACATAGACTCCATTGTGAAGAAAGCCCAACAGAGACTGTACTTCCTTCGTCAGCTGAGGAAGTTCAACCTGCCACAGGAACTGCTCGTGCAGTTCTACTCAGCTGTCATCCAGTCCATCCTCTGCACTTCGATCACCGTCTGGTTCGGCTCAGCAGCCAAATCTGACCTCTGTAGACTACAGCGAATAATCCGGACTGCTAAACGAATAACTGGCACTACCCTTCCTACACTTTAAGAACAGGAAAAGTTTCTTTCCTCAGGCCATCTACCTCATGAACAGTTAATATTTTCCTATTGTGCAATAAACGTGCAATACTCTCTCATACGCACTTGTACACAGCAACCTTATAACAATATACAATGCAATACTTCTCCTCACGCATCTGTACACAGCACCTTATAACAACATACAATGCAATACTTACGCATTTGTACACAGCACCTTATAACCTGTATATTTATAACAATCTGCACATACATTTCAACATCCAGATCGTTGGACTGACTGCATCTTTGTTTAATGTCTATCATCTTCTTTTTTTTTATATATATATTTATTCTGTGTTGTCACTTGTCACTTTATGTACACTGGAAGCTTCTGTAGCCAAAGCAAATTCCTTGTGTGTGTGAAGCACACTTGGCAATAAAACTGATTCTGATTTATGTGTAGTAACAGGTGATCTAGGATCTTTAGCCAGGACAGATTACCGTGCATAGTTTTAGATACATGACAATAATTATTTTGTAAATGCCAATATATATATATATTTTTTAGAAACATTGTGTTAAACAATAAGTATAGTATACAGCTATATTTTGGTTGTTTCGACACATTTAAAATTTGTGGCAAAGAAAAAAAAATATTTATGTATGTTTGGTGTGGTTAGAGATAAATTAGCTAAATCCTTAATTTTGAGCTTTGAAAAGTTATGTGAAATAAAAACTAATTGCAATATAACACTATGAAATCATTGAGCAAGCTCATACACGACAAACAAAAATATTGAAATTAATGAGACGGCATGTGGACATGACACAACATCTAAATCAAGTAATTTTAGCAAGTCAACATCATATATTTATGCATATAAAATATAAATTTTTTCCCAACAACAGAATTGTGGCTAGTGAAAATGTAGGGTGGCTAGTAATGTTGGAAATCTGCTAGCCACAGTGGCTGGTGATAAAAAAAGTTTAATGGTTTGATAACGGTGTATTTTGCGTGCATTCGATGCAGGTATGTGCGTCGTCTGTTATTAGTAGGGCCAGACGGAATCTGCGGACATTTTTTGCTATTTCTGCGGAGTATTTTGTTAAAAATCTGCAGATTTATCATAACTAAAAATCTTAACATATGAAATAAAAAGTAATACCTTTTTAACTTTTATTTAATGTTTACAATGCGAATCTAATTAGATCCACTTTATTTGGTAAACAAAGCAAGTCTCTCATACAAAATCTTTACTAAAAGACAGAAAATAGTACTTTACAAACTGTGTTGTAAAAAAATCATATGAATATTTTCATATTAGTCACTATTATTACTAAAATTAATTTAAAAACTGAATAAATATAAATATACACACATTTACTCAAGTAAATAAACAGAATCAATGATGGGCTAAAAATCTGCGGAAATCTGTGGAATTCTGCGCGCGCAGATTCCGTGTGGGCCTAGGTACCGTTCCAGTTTAAAAAAAGAACTTACGAACAGCTGGTGCAACCCTACCCAGTTTAGCTTTCTGTGTCTTAATGCGGTTCACGTCAGTGGATGCGCTGCAAATCTGTTTGTTTGAAATGATTTGTTTGATTTCTTTTGCATTGAGCAGCAATAAATGTAATTCAAGATCCAGCACCCATGTATTAATATCTGGATTTTAACATCTCAATTAAACACAGACAATGCGATTGTAAATGGCCACAAGAGGTCACCGTAGGTTTTCACTCACCTAATTCCGGTTACTGGCTTTAAAACCCCGGAACATGTATAGTCATACCACGCACACTCATTCAAACGCTCGTGGCACGCTGGTGGCAAATTCCGTGACAATGTAAGTTTATGCTAGTGATGGGCAAAGCGAGGCTTCATGAAACACTGAAGCAGTTGAAGCAAATGTGTCGAAGCTTCGAAACGTTTCGAAACCCCGCTCTACGGTGACACCTAGTGGTCATTTTCTGTGTATTTCACTTGAACAGCTTTAGCCAAAAACAGTTGAGGAAATTGAGGTATTAAACCCCACTTTGTGGGATTGAACCCCAAGTCATGTAGTGGAGTGGTTAGGATCCCTACCCACTGTGCAGGCATAGTGGGTTCGAATCCAGATGAATTCTGCTGTTTTGAAATGCTTTAATATCAGTTGGAATTGTTCTTGTATCGTTTTGTTTCAACATCGGTCAGACATCCGAATAAACACTTTGTGAATAAATATGTCTTGTTTTGGTCATAAAACAGGGTTGTTGCTAGATCAGATACAGTTGTGGCCGAAAGTTAACAAGAATTATTTATATTATTCATTAAATTTCCAATTTATTGTGTTTTATTGGCCAAACCCTAAATCCAACCATCACAGTACTGTAAAAATATTAATTATTGTTGTACAGTGTTACAGAAATGGCGCTAAATTGATGGCGTATCTGCAGCTGTATCCTGCCTAGACTACACCAAAACAGTAACATGATTAAAATACATAAAAGCATGATGTCTGATTATTTTTACAAGTCGGGATTCGAACCTAAAGTCATTTGAAGCAAAATAACAACGTGTACACATGCACGGTCCACTAGGCTAATCAAGACAGAAGTATTTTCCGACCCTGTCAGTAAAAAGCAAAATCGCCAGGTCTCAAAACGCTTCTGAACTGAACGATGCTTTGAATCGCTTTAGTCACGTGACCAGGTGTTTCGAAACACTTAGTCACGTGATTAGGTGTTTCGAAACACTTTAGTCACGTGACCTGGGTGTTTCGGCTCATGCTTCGGTGCAGTGTTTCGAAACACTTTCGCTTCGGGATCTCGACACTGTGTCGAAACGTCAGTTTCACGTCAGCCATCCCTAGTTTATGCAAGTTTTCTAGGCACAATGATGTGCATTTATAATGTTGTTTGTCTTGTGTGCATTGTGTCATGTTTACATTCGTGTGTTTAGCCAGATGACCATCATGAAAGCCAAAGAAGTTACGCGTTTAGAGCTAGCACCCCTTGGTGAGCGGAGTGAGGTGTGTAATTTATGTCTGTATTTCAAATGTGGAAAATTATAGCAATGTCTAAAGGTCTATTTTTGAAACTGTTGTATTAGCTGAGTGAAACTGGTGTGTTAATTGAGTGAAACTGTTGTGTTAGCTGAATGAAACTGATGTGTTAACTAAGTGAAACTGTGTTAGCTGTGTTAGTAAATTGTTGTCAATGTTGTTTTGCATTGATCATTTGCTGTGCATCGTATACAGATGCATGAAAATGCATTGTAAATGGGTAGAAACTATTTGTAAACTTGCTTTGTGCAATTTGTGTTTACTTCCAGTTTTCACGGTGTTTATGCTGATTCCGGATTAAACTCATTACACCCGTCAGAGACCCTCTGCTTTATTTAAAGAAAATCAAGGGCTGCTACAGCGATTACTCAGAAATACGACAGGTTATCAATAGTACCAACAATTATCAATAATGTCAAGCTTCATAAAGTTGTCTAAAAAAATCTAAATATATAAAATGGTTGATTGGGGGATGTTATGATAATATTTCATCACAAACTGTACAAACTAGCAATAGCCTTTTTGTGCAGTTTGTTTTACTTTTGAACCTCTGACGAGTTTGTGCCTCTGACTACATTTTTTACGACTGCTGTTGTAATTAAGCATTTTAAATTAATTCAATAAATTGTGAAGTTAAAAAAATATGTAAAGTAACCTCAATTCCAGCCATAACAATAAATAAAAACTAACATAAATCAAAAACACCTATTCGGTTCTCCCGCTCAACTTCGTCATGCGCGAGTGAGCTCTCATTGGTTAACATCTTTCTATAATAAAATAAATTAAATATTATATTAAATAAAATATATATATATATATTATACACCCTTGCACCACTTTTATTGTATTCAATAGAAGTTACTCTATTAATATTGTATGACCTGTGGTGATATACCAGCTGTATAGCCTCCTAGTTTACATTGAAGTGGATCAAAAAAAATAAATAAATAAAACTATTGTATTAAACAAAGTTAATTCAGTTTTAGTTTTGGGTCAATTTTTTGGACCCAAAAGGTTTTGATCCACGTCATATATTGACAATATAAATGTACTGTATATCCTTAGTATGACAACTTGGGCGGTCAGAGGAACTTTAAAATACCTAAATCAAGCAAAATAACTTTAATTTCTTTAAAAAGTAATTTTAGCATGCTAAAGTCAAATTTAAGCATATAAAATATATGTTTAACAGATAACAAGTTAGTGGCTAGTAAAAAAGGAAAGTGGCTAGTAACTACTAGCCCCACTGGCTTGGGGGCAAAAAGTTAACGTCAAGCCCTGTACTCCCAATTGTGTACCCAAATCCATCCACAAAATTACTTTTGCTGCTTGTTCAAATTACTAATTTATTTTGAAAAACATTGAATTCTTAAGTAGTTTTGTTTGAGACAACTTAATTGTTTTATGTTTAAATCCACTTAAATTTGTAAAAACAATTAAATTAACTCAATCTATTTGTATTGGGACAACAAAGGAATTGTGTGGAACCCTTCATTTTTTTAACAGTGTATATATACACAAACACAAAACAATACACACCTATGCTCTCTGTTGTTGCTTTCGAAAAAAAAAGCATCAGATAAACGAGTAAATGTAAATGTAAAACGTAATTGAGACATCCATCAGACTCCAGATTAAGTGTCTGTAAGAAGAGTGCTCTCAGTGAGGTCCTATCTCCGAAATCCAAAGATTTGGATCAGGTTCTATTGTTATAAATAAACTGCATATGTAATATCTTAACAACTACATTCTCAACAACAAAAAAAGTCTTAAAATACATCATGTGGTACAACAGCAGCAGTATTTGTCAAGCACTATGAATTTCAGTCCTCAGCCTGGTGTTTTGGAGAAAAAAATGGTCAACTTCTCTAATAAAAAAAAAAAAACTGGAAACAAATATTTTGTACCACTAATGCGTTTAGATTTTTAGATTTAGATAACATTTTACTCTAAACAACTTACAAGTGATGGATACAATGAACCACCACTTGTTAGTGCAACAAAATGGATATGCAACACCCTACCTAAGTTTAATGAGAACTGTTTCAATGTAATTACAAATGTTATAATTGAATTTTCAGTAAAGCTTTAACATGCAATAATCAACTTACTCTTGAGAAACAAACTTAAGGTGTGTGTACCTGCAATGACGTGAGGATGCTCGAGGAGATGATTATGAGCAGCCAGAAGTCCATGCGGAAGAACTGGCAGATCATGTAAGCCATGTAAGCAGGGAAGACCAGTAAGAAAAGACAAAGGCTAACTGCTCGGAAGTGCTTCCACAGACTCCTGCAAAAACAAAAACAAAAACAAAAACAAAAACAAGAAAGGTTCATAGTACATGTCCTCAAATAGAGGTTAGAAAGCACGCAAGACTGCACTTGAGACACACAATTGAAGTTTTCTGCATGAAGAACAGTAAAAATAGTACCGCAAAAATAAAAAAAGTGGCAGCAGCACTTATAAAAAAAAAAAAATTATCTTACTGTTTAATCAAATTTTAGCATACCTCCACGAGTATTTTGGAAGCTAGTCTGATTTTTAATTAAATTGTTTAAAATGTTAAAATACAAATAATTTGGAAATCAATTAGACATCAAAAATTAAACAAGAAACTATTAAAATTAAAATTTTGTTGTTTTACATAGCAAGCATTGCCTAAAATGTTAATGGTATACTCTAGACTATTCGAACTACTCAAACTCACGATTGAACCCCATTTCATGGATCATTTAACAAGTGTGAGTGCTCCAAGCCCAGATGCAGGTCAGTTGGCTGGCCCTGGCATTGTTGGAAGAGGTGTGCCAGAGCACTGTTTGGTTGGGCTTTGGAGTGTTACAGTATGCTTGCAGCGTGAATGCAAAGCGAGTCTGAGTTTGAAACTGAAGACCCGACGTCATTTTCATTTCATATAAACTTATTATTCATTTTTAATTTTCAATGAACGTGAACTGTCATAGTTTATCAAAGATATAAACCCCCGCTGCACGTCAGCTGCATCTTCAGCAAACTTCCTAATATGTGCAGAACAATGACTTTCATAAACATTTATGAGCGTCAAAAGAGTTAGATCTGTTGAGCAAAAGATTTGACTGTGTGTCACTGCATATCAAACAACTTAAAATAATACAAAACAATAGAACTACAGAAATCTCCCCCCACTTCCCGGTTCATTTGACAAGTGTGAGTGCTCCAAGCCCAGACGCAGATCAGTTGGCAGGCCCTGGCATGGTTGGAAGAGGTGTGCCAGAGCACGGTTTGGTTGGGCTTTGGACTGGTATGGGAGCACTTCTCTTCTGTTAAACTGAACAGTTGTATCAATGACGTTAGCGTGCTCAGGCTCAGAAGGCAAAAAATGTAATGTGAGTGCAGGCCAATGGTGAGAGGGGAGGAGGAACAAATCGCACTCAGGTACGGTTCAAGACAACCCTGCCTAGTGTAAATACACCCTAAGATGTATACTAAAGAGCTATTAATCAGGAGGTGTTGTAGTTCTTACTTGTCTCTAGAGGCCCCTAGTGCCAGAACTATGGGGTCAGCAATCTCCAACATTGACTGCAGAATGGAGGCCACCACAATAAAGAGAATGATGCTGAGGAGGAATGCTCTATGAATGACCTGTAGCTCAATAAGCCCAGTCTGAACAGCCAAAATTAATAGAGTGATACCCTCTGTCATGCCCCTGAAAATGAGGAGATACACAAATTACTGTATATTGTGTTATGCATATACAAATATACACAAAAAATGTAATGTCAGGAAGTATTTAAAGCATTTTAATGGAAATTTCTCACCTGTGCATTGCATTGTCATTCATGAAAGCTCTGTAGCCTTGCAGGTAGAATTTGCAAAGGGTCAAAACACCCAGTGCCACAAAGGAAACAGTAAAGACAAGTCCCAGGAGTGAATAGGGAGTACTACAACACTCAGCAATACTGCAGAGAACACAAACAAACAATCTAAACATTTGGATGCGCAGCATATTTCTAAACAATTTCAAACTTTTACTACACTGGAACTAACTTAATTCACAATAATGGGGATGTTTCATGTTCTTGTGGAAATGTACTCTGTTATAAAGTTTAGATATCAACAGTGCAGTGCAGGAGCAGCAGTCAGACCTGGTGAGAAACAGGAAGAGCAGCCTCTCTCTGGAAGGGGGCTGGTCCCGTGTGCTGAAGTAGGTGTAGATCTGAAGTGCAAATAGCACCAGCCAGAAGCACATAAAAAGAACAGGCAGAACCAGCTGATTCCACAGAGACATGCCCAGAGCCAGCAAACCATATACTTCCACCACCTACAGAACGAAGGAGGAGGTTACCATGGGTTTAGTGACTAGCTGGTAACATGAAATGTGTGGACCCTTCTGATAAAGAATAAACCTTCTTTTCAGATTAAAACAAGTGTTGTGTGGATCAGAGATAAGCAAAACAAATATAACAAAAATATTTTAGCAAAGGTGTAGGTTTATTTTGTCATCATTCACTAGATCTAATGTACTACATCTAGTATACAAAATATAAAAGTAGCCAACAGAAAAAAAAATGCAAGAGTAAAGGCTGTGACTGCAATTATTTATATTTAGATATTTTATTTCAAGAAAGACATTTTCTATGTTCTATGATTTTTTTGTTTTTATTACAATGAAAACAGTGATACAAACTGAATCAACAATTTTGTGAACATCTCACCCCTAGCGTATAGATGTGCATTGACCGTTATTTTAAAATGTAAATTTCAACATTAATATGTAACATATAACTGATTTGAAAATAATTTTCTAAATAAACGCAGGACTGAGTAAAACAAGTAAAAATTAACCATCCCAATGCAAGTGATCACAATTAATCGCATCTAAAAATAAGTGATATAACTGATTTCGTTTACCTTTGCCATGATGACAGTTTGTGATATTTTACTAGATATTTTTTAAGATACAAGTATTCTGCTTAATGCAATTTAAAGGTTTAATTTGGTTAATTAAGTTAACTAGGCAAGTTACAGTAGGGTAATTAGGCAAATCATTGTATAACAATGGTTCTAGAGACAATCTGGAAAAAAAATATTGCTTAAGGGGGCTAATAATATTGAGCATAAAATTGTGCTTTAATTCTAGCTGAAATAAAACAAACAAGCTTTTTCACCAGAAGAAAAAATTATATTCTTCTGTTAAATATTATTTGTGAAATATTTGAAAAATGATAAATAAAATAAATAAATACAAAATAAATAAATAAAATAACAAAATGATATGCACAGGAGGGTTAATAGTTTTGACTT
>CAIGQQ010033964.1:812304-825878 GCA_903798035.1 Danio albolineatus | reverse complement strand
AGATAGATAGATAGATAGATAGATAGATAGATAGATAGATAGATAGAGCACACACACATTTTAATCTTCACAAAATCATGGTACTTTTAGCAAGTGGAAGACACACCTACTTCTCTTGTTACCACCGGATGGAAACACACTACACTTACATAACATATCGCTTCAGTCAACATAGATTTAAATAATTAACCACGACAAAATAGTGGCATGTTCCTCATCTTTAAACTTACTTGGATTTAGTTGCTACCATGCATGCCATGTTAAACATGTTTGAACTCTAGTTACCCCGACACATCAACACTCAACAGTTTCAAAACAAAACGCTAGCAAAATATTGAAGATATAAACATTATGTATACATTATATTACACTGATACGAGGTCAGAATACAGATTTGAACGACAACCGGAAAACTGACTGTGACTGATTTTCAACGGCTGTGGCGAGTTTGTGCTGACTAAATACTGTTAATGTTAATACCTGGATAAACTTTAAAATTAACCGCTTTAAATGTCTTGCATCATTACCGATTATGTTTTTGCGGTAAATATGTTGAATATGAGGTTTTAAATGATCACTATCTAAACAGTAGCAAAACAGAAAGATTCCCGTTATTCATATACACACGATAACGTTAAGTAGTATAAATAGACTTACATGTTGTCCAATCACTTCACGCTGTTAGATTTCGTCTTTGTGTGCGCCTCTGGGTGAATATAAATCATTTTTAGGTCAAACTTCTCCGCGTTATCCGTTTATTGTGGTCAAAATAAAAGCAGAAGTGACGGAGCATCTAAATTCACGTACTCCATCCAGCAGCCATTACACACACCGTTTGCGTTTGTTTTACGCATGCGCAATTTTAAACATTTGGGCCACTAAGTGGCACTGTTTCCACGGGTGATTCTACTACGGTGAAGGTTTGTGTAATGTTAGATGAGGTAAGAAATGATGACTAGAGAATGTAAAGAAACACAGGACCGGACCTTACAATTCCGTTCTTCCTCGGACCTTAGGTTTACGTTAATATAACGTGGATTTCTACGACTCGGAGTTATTATTAAGATGAATCATTATCATTGACGAAATATCTCCTGTAACGTAATTAATATTCATAACCCAAAATCTACATTTTCTTATAGCGCTCACTCAAACTTTTACATTTTTTATACTTGATTCATTGCATATTATCAGATAGAAAATTTCAGATAAAAAAATCAGATAGTTTTTTCAACTTTATGTCGTTCTGATGCCAACTGGGCTGTAGGTGGCACTCGAACACTAAACATTGTTGCAAAGAACAAAACTATTGTTTGAACGTAAGAGTTATTGTTTGCAGCTATACTTTGTAAACTTAAATTTTGTTGGTCACTTCTTCGAATACGCGGACATATAGGACTCAAAGTTAAGATTTAGTTAAAGTGTAATAAAAAGTGTGTTCATCGTTCAACATGTTTCTAATGTCCAAACAGTATAAAATAAATACTTTTAAGCGTGTAATCAGCAGCGGTCAGCCATTACAAAAACTAAACATCATGCGCTTTAAAGAGTCGTTTGACACTCTTTAATCTTAACTTACTTTAAACATTTAAGCTAAATTCTGATGTTGTGTACACCGAGAAAGAACAGAATTGTAAATTAAATAAAGATGTAATTTAGTTGGTTTTAGGAATACCAAGATAACTTTTTTTTAAAAACAACTAAACATAAAATACCCGTCTGGAGACCCCTGTTGAGCTCTAGTGAACGTTTCTTATGTGAACGCCCCCCGAGTCTTCTGTACTAGGAGACGCGTTTGTGTCGATGCTGCCATATTCAGTCTAGCGCACTTGTTACGCGGATGTTGAGGAAGTGGTGTTTAGTGGCATCGGATGAGCGAGTATCATCCGCACTTGATTCAGCACCGTGGGAAAAGGAATCAAATGCCGCGCTGCTATGGACACAATAGGCGTATCGCACACGGATCCACTCGATGACTATGAGCTTATACACCGCATAGGCAGCGGGACATATGGAGATGTTTTTAAGGTAGGGAAACGCTAGAAATGTCTTTAAACGATTTCCGCAAACACCATGTGCCATTGATGTAAAGTAAAGAAAAATAATACTATAACGATTTACTGTTGTCAAAGTATTCACCCCCAAAACCAAAGTGAAACTGTCATTTGGCATTTTGGTACAACTAAGAGTGTAACAAACTGTACCGTTGTTGAAATGCATGCCTCATGCCTCACGGCAATTGTTTACATATTGTCTATTAGCGAATTTACGCATTAAAACACTTTCTTGCAGAACACTAATATGTTTGAATTTCATCTTATGCGATGTATACTGTCAGACTGTTTCTCTACTATGACTTCAACTTTCACATCCCATTCACTTTGATGTTCTGGAACCCCCAGAGAGCGTACGATGCTGCACACTATGTAACGTTACTGTGTGCTACTGTAGGCTACTTTTACTGCTTCCTCATGAGATAGAAACCACGATAGCTTTCTGAAAAATTACCTAGCAAATTAAATTAGTTCTTTTCCTTAAATTAAACTGTTTATTGTCAAATAGCATGTAGGCCTTATGAAATCAGGGCATGGTAAAACATCCTACTTTTTGCATGCAAGGAACTGAGAAAACAATTAATAAAATGATTGTAAATATCTAGCCTATGCACGGTTTTGTCCTGCTGAAATGCGTTTGTGTATCTTACAGTAATCTTCTATTGTGATTGGGTAGATTGCCCATTTATATCACTGAACAAATATGAAATATGGCCTTGATAGCTGAGAAAGACCTATTACAGGATGTGATTTGGTTCAGCAGGAAAGAAAACAGGAAATGAGCATTGGTACATGTCTTTACCTTTCTAGTGTGTGCTGATCCACTATTGGCTGATGGTTACTGTGGTTACACGATGACAGCTTCAATTTTTTTTGTCTTAGACCACACTGGCATAATGTGTTTGACAAATTGTTTTATAATAGTTTGGTGGTGAGTGGTTGTAGAGTTTCACGTTCTGTTGACACATAATTAAAGGGATATTTCATGCAAAAGAGAAAATTCTGACATCACCTACTCTTTACTATTCCAAACCTGTTTGTTTTCAGGTTTCTTTAGAATGTCTTTGTTTGTGTTTAACAGAATAAAGAAACGTATAAAAGTTGTTTCCACTTAAGAGTGAGTATATGGTGAATAAATAAAAAACTATCTTTTTTAATACAAGTGAAATATACATAACTGAAACATTAAAATTACATTATCATTAAGTACATTATGTATATTTAATTTGTTGGCAAAATCTTCTAATATTGATGTTTTGATTTTAAAACATAATATTGAATATGAAGTGACATAAAAATTGTTGTAATGGCTTGATACACAGCAGTCTTTTAAAAGAAGTAGGAAGAAGCTAAACTATATCTAAATCAGACTACCGCAAAGGTCTGATGTTAACATGTTGGTTTTTTTGCAGAAGCGCAATGACATTAAATTAATAAGCAAAACTAAAATCTTTGTTTGTCTTTATAGGCCCGTAGCATTAAGACTTCAGTCATTGCAGCCATTAAAGTGGTCAAACTGGACCCTGGTAGGTATTATTATTATTATTTAAATTTTAATTTACATTTTATTGATATTGTAATACATCC
This sequence comes from Danio albolineatus, assembly GCA_903798035.1. NCBI lineage: Eukaryota > Metazoa > Chordata > Actinopteri > Cypriniformes > Danionidae > Danio > Danio albolineatus. Next base: position 822,237 of record CAIGQQ010033964.1, on the reverse strand, counting down.
TATGTATTTTTCAGCAGATATAGGTAATATTGAGTAGCTATTTTTACATTTTATGAGATATAAACAAAACTGACTACAAATGTTATGTGTTCAAAATTTTGTTTTTCATAAGTTTATGGACAGTCAGAAAGTTTTAAACTATCAATTAGCAGGCAAAGTCAATACAAGCCTTCCAGTTTTTTTTTTACTTGATGTAAAGTCCAAAATCAGAAAATTTGGGACAGTAAAGAAAATGCAAATAAAATAGATAAAAGTGACATTTATATTTACTTTGACTTGTATTTCATTGCAGACAATACAACAGCATATTATTTGCGATCTTTCTCATGATTTTGTTTTGTTTTTAAATAAACACGTAAAACCTAAAGCAGTTTTAGTTCTCGCAACACATTTAAAAAAGGTTGAAACAGTAAAGCATTTACCACTTTGTAATGTTGCCATTCCCTTTCACAACACTTAAAATTCATAAAACCTAAAAGACCTGCAAACTTAAGGTGTCTTAAGGTGGGCAACTGTACGGGGTCTTCATTGTTGTATTTTGTGCTTCAAAATACGCCACATTGCGCCACGGTGGCGTAGTGAGTAGCACGTTCGCCTCACAGCAAGAAGGTCGCTGGTTCGAGCCCCGGCTGGGTCAGTTGGCATTTCTGTGTGGAGTTTGCAAGTTCTCCCCGTGGTTGCGTGGGTTTCCTCCGGGTGCTCCGGTTTCCCCCACAAGTCCAAAGACATGTGGTACAGGTGAATTGGGTAGGCTAAATTGTCCGTAGTGTGTGAGTGTGACTGTGTGTGTATGGATGTTTCCCAGAGATGGGTTGCGGCTGGAAGGGCATCCGCTGCGTAAAAACTATGCTGGATAAGTTGGCGGTTGATTCTGCTGTGGCGACCCCGGATTAATAAAGGGACTAAGCCGACAAGAAAATGAATGAATGAATGAATACGCCACATTCTCTATTGGAGACAGGTCATTACTGCAAGCAGGTCAGGCAAGTACTTGTATCCTCTTCCTCTGCAGCCAAGACTTTGTGCAGAATGTGGTTTTGCATTATCTTGCTGAAATATGCATAGACATCCCTGAAAAAGAAGGCAGAATATTTTGCTTCAAAATCTCTTTGCATTTTTTAGTATTAATGGTGCCAACACTGAAGTGCAAGTTACTTTTGCCAAGGGCACTGACACAACCCAATACTATGACAGAGCCTGTTTTTTTGACTTATTGCCGGCAACAGTGTGAATTATCCTTTATTTTTGTTGGTCCGGAGCACACCGCATTCATTTTTCTAAAAAAAAATCACAAAATACTGATTCATCTGCCCATACATGTTTCCATTGTGTGTTGGTCATTGTGTGTTGGTCCATCCCAGATACCTCCGGGCCCAGGGAAGTTGATGGCACTTCTGGACACTGTTAACATAGGGCTTCCTTTTGGCACAGTACAGTTTTACTGCCATCTGTGGACTACGTATTGTGGTACTTGACAAAGGTTTGCCAAGGTAGTCCTTAACCGATGTGGTGATGTCGCTTATACAGTAGATGAATGAGGATTCTTGATGCAGTACCCCTGAGGGATCGGAAATCAGCTTAGACTTGGGCCCTTGTCCTTTATGCACTGAAATTCCTCCAGATTCCTCAAATCTTTTAATTATGTTTTGCACTGTTGAAGGTTAAATATCCAAATGTCTTCCTATCTTTCTTTGAGCAATATTGTTTTTAAACATTGCAGTCATTTTCTCATATACTGTACAGTATTTGTTGGCAAACTGGTGATCCTCTGTCCATGTGCTCCTAAAGGACTATAGACCTTTCTTGGGTGTTGCTTTTTACCAAATCATAATTACAATCACCTGTTGACATCACCTGTTTCAAATCACTACATTAATAAACCAATTTACCTTATTACTAGCCCTAAATTGCTCCTGTTTTTTTTTTTTTGGAATGTGTTGCAGATCTGAATGACATGAAATCATGTATATTTACAAAAAAATTAAGTTGACAACAAAACATGAACTATTTTGTGTTCATATTGTCTGCAATGATTCATTCATTCATTTTCTTGTCGGCTTAGTCCCTTTATTAATCCAGGGTCACCACAGCGGAATGATCAGCCAACTTATCTAGCATTTGTTTTACGCAGCGGATGCCCTTCCAGCCGCAACCCATCTCTGGGAAACATCCATACATTCTCATTCACACACATACACTACAGACAATTTAGCTTACCCGATTCACCTGTACAGCACATCTTTGGACTTGTGGGGGAAACCTGAGCACCCGGAGGAAACCCACGCAACCACGGGGAGAACATGCAAACTCCACACAGAAATGCCAACTGACCCAGCCGAGGCTCGAACCAGCGACCTTCTTGCTGTGAGGCGAACGTGCTACTCACTACGCCACCGTGGCGCCCTCTGCAATGATATAAAAGTTAAAGTAAATTTGGAAATTACTACTTTCTTTCTTTGTTTATCTGCGTTTTCCGTATTGTTCTAACCTTTTCTGGGGTTGTATTATACTGTCACATGGTAGCCATAGAGGTATGCATTTAAATTCTATTTTCCAACTCCTTACATGAATATTTAAAAATACATAATGTGGATTAACTTATTTACTCATATTAGTATGAGGTATTGATTCAGGTCATTGTATTGTCAGTAGTAATAGCTGTACTGTCAGTATGTTATGTTAAATTTGTCTTATAGTCCAACAGCTTTAAACTACATAGTTGTTTAACAATTTATTTAAATAAGAATAAACGTTTTGCATTTCACAGAAAGTCACACCATATTAAAGAGCTTTTTTTTTCATTTTATGGGAACATGTAGTGGGTAACCAAAATAGGGCTAAGTTTCAGAAAGAAAAAAGAAATTTCAGAAATTTTGAAACTTTGAAACTAAAGGATTAGAAAGGACCACATGCAGCTACTAGACTTCTTGGTAATTCTGTTGAATGCATGAATTACATGAATTTCTTGCAATCATGGTAAATCATGATGTTATTTTGAAAAGATGATTAACTGAAAGCAGAATCAAAAATGTTTACAGACCATGATTTTTTAACCAAATTACCTGATTAGTAGCCCTACACTGCTCCTGTCCCTGTAGGTGGGGATGTGGTCATAGTGTCCTTCTTGGTTGCCCACAGCGTGCCAACATTATTTGGACATTTTCTGTTTATTGTTCTGTCAGGTGATGATATTTCAAGCATTCAAAATGAGATAACCATGATGAAAGATTGCACTCACAAAAACATTGTTGCCTATTTTGGCAGCTACCTAAGGTTAGTTCCACACAAATTTAATACTGCACAATGCAGTGAACTGAAGTAAAACTAACAATGAACAACTTTGTATTTCTTAGAAATAACAAGTTATGGATCTGCATGGAATTTTGTGGTGGAGGGTCATTGCAAGACATTTACCATGGTATAGAATTCAACGATTTACTTCATTTTTTCAATACTTGATATAATGGATTAATGCATGTATTTCAAATAATTGCACATGCTCTAGACTATTATGTTTTACAACTATTTAATATAATTTCATGTATATACATTATAAAAATAATTTGATGATCAGTTAATCTAACAGTTATTTTATTGCTTGAATGATTGGATATAAAAGCTGAAGTGAATCTACAGTATTTACAACTTAAAATGAACAGGCTTTGCTGTATTTGCTTTCTAAACTTGTTTGAAGTGTCATGCATTCACAAGTGTTTTCTGTTGTTATTTATGTTGGCTGAAAGAGGCATAATATGCTAATATGTTATTTTGTCAGACTAAATGAGGTCATTGTGTTTTTGCAGTCACTGGTCCTCTGAAAGAGAGACAGATAGCTTATGTTAGCAGAGAGACACTTCAGGTGAGAAAGCATTCATTCATTAATTTTCCTTCGGCTTAATCCCTGACTGTCAGGTCTTAGAAAGTCTTAAAATGTCTTAAATTTCAAAAACTAAACTTTAGGCCTTAAAAAGTCTTAAATTCACTAAAATATTGTAGGTCTTAATTTTCCTATGTCCAGGTAAAGATACATTATCTGGCTGAAACCCAAACACCAATAATTCATTTTTAAACTTTTTTTATATTATTATTTTTTTATTGCAAAGACACAACAACTGTTAAACATTTCATCGCAAATTCTCCAAATTAAATTGCCTAATCAGAGAAAGAAAACCAAAGCAACACATCCCTTTACACATGATCTTCCATTAATACATAACCATTTACAGAAGTAACCAGCTCATTAGAAAAAAATCCTTAATATTTAGCCCTGTACAGTATAAGTCTAAAATTTCATTCATAATGATCTTAAAAATCTTAGATTTGACCCAAAGAATCTTGAAGAAACTCTGTGAGGGGTCGCTACAACAGCATGAACCACCAGTGAGGAAGCATTATCTTTTTAAGTAAGCATTACATTTTAAAGTAATAATAATTTTTTTAAGATTACTTAACATTTAGCACTGCAGCAATTCTGAAACAGGACTAAAGCAGTGCACCCAGTGCAACTTACAGTAACAAAAAAGCATTATAGCAAGTGCATATAGCTTCCAGAAATGAGCACTACGCTGCTTAAAAAATAATTGTAATTGTATGGTATATTTAAAACTGTATTTTATGTGATGTGTGCCACTTGGACAAAATAATTTCCCTGTGGGATTAATAAAGTGAAAATCAATCAGTCAATTTAAAACAGTGTGGCAATCAGGTAGTAAGAACCCTGTTTTGTTGTTGTGTGAGCAAAACCTAATTTGTGTTGTTGTTTTTAACCAAACTGCAGATGACATTTTACTAAATAATTTTTTTTAACCTATAGCATAAAATGAGAATTGGTAAAAAATACCAAAAACAATTTTAGACATGATCATATAAATTTCTAAACAAGTCAATATTGTTTTAACTTCAGAAGAAATATGAAAACAATTAAATATTTGATGGAATAAACCTGATTATCATTTATAACAAATAACAACATTTGTCATTTTGAAAAAAAACACAATTTTTTAAAAATAATATCTTTATTTGAAATGTGTAGTTACCTGTAAATATATTAACATTTTTCTCAAACACATAATCCAGACATAATTATCCAGAGAGAATTAGAATTCAGGTTGTCTCTTAATATACACTGTATGTGTGTATGTGTGTGTTTGTAAACAGATGTTTTTCACAGTTGTTTTCTATGTTTATAGGGGCTACACCATCTCCATCAGACAGGAAAAATGCATAGAGACATAAAAGTAATTTTATTAATCAATATGCTATTACATACATTCATAATGTGTATATATTCAGTAGTGGATTTAAGAATAGGTATGTGGATGTTCTCATTGTGTCCTTCTTGGTTGCCCACAGGGTGCCAACATTCTTTTGACTGAGCGAGGAGATGTTAAACTAGGTCAGTCTGGGTTTACCACTATCTCATATACTTAGATATAAACACGCACATGCATATATTAACTAATACTTAAATAATCTCCTAAATGTGGTCTTTGTCTCCCCTCTGTCTGTCAGCGGATTTTGGAGTGGCAGCTGAGATCAACGCATCTGTTGCTAAAAGAAAATCCTTTATTGGGACACCATACTGGTAAGTCACCAAGATATAATCCTTTTGTAAACATTTTGCTGGACTGTATGTTTTTTGTACACTACCAGATTATGTTCATTAATTAATTAATTAATTCATTCATTCATTCATTCATTCATTCACTCCTTCCTTCGTTCCTTCCTTCATTAATTCATTTATTCATTCATTTTACTTTGGCTTACACTCCAAAAATATGTTTCTGCTTTTTCAAACTACTTATTTAAAGTAATAAGTTAAAACAACACAATACTTGAGATTTTTTGGGAAATTTTATTGATTTATGTTCAATCAACTTAATCGATTTGCGTTAGGACAACATAAATTAATTGTGTGGAACCCTTTTTTTTTACAGTCCCTGATTTATCAGGAGTCACTACAGCAAAATTAACCCCCAATTACTGCCATTTTTTCTCTACATAGCAGAAACCCTTCCAGATGCATCCCAGCACTGAGAGTACACTAAACTCATGAACTCTCAGTGCTGGGAAACACCCATAAACTCTCATAGACACACTCAGCCAATATAATTTAAAATGTATGTTTTAAAATCATAATTTATTCTTGTGACAACATATTATTTTATTTTTCATATATTATAATAAGTTACTATGGTTGTGGTGCTTAACATTTTGGGGGAAAACCATAATAAATGTTAATTTAAAAAAGTTTATTTTTTTAATGTTTTACATACAGTATACTGACACTTTACACATTAAAGGTAACTAAAAGATTATATTAAATGTAAAATGCATTTACAAAATATTATTAGTTATTTAAATAATAATAATGTAGTTAATAAAAAACTATACTATATACTGAATACTGTATTTCAGATAGTCCAAATTTAATTTCAGAATGAATATATTTACTCATATTTAATATTTGTATGTCTTGTTTAAAAATATAATGCAGTACATCAGGTTTTACTCCCATTTAACTCCACTTGACTTTCTCTTAGGATGGCTCCAGAAGTTGCAGCCGTGGAAAAGAAAGGTGGTTACAACCAGTTGTGTGATATCTGGGCAGTGGGCATCACAGCTATTGAGCTAGCAGAGCTGCAGCCACCTATGTTTGACCTACACCCTATGAGGTTTAAACACACACACAAATATACACACATGTTGTCACAAGAAAGATCCATTTGCGAGTGAACAAACATTTGTATTAAAAAAATAACCAGCTGGAAGCTGTAGATGAAGGAGGTGCAGATAATAATCCAGAACAACAAAGAGTAATCCAATACAACTGAAAAGCTTTAGAGTCTAGATGACTGTGGAGCAGATAATAATCCAGATACAGTAGATGGGAAATACACTAAAGCCGGGCATACTCTATGGGATTTGGGACCTACTCATTCTATACAGAAAGATCACATGTGTTGTAATGCTAAAGCTCATGATTCATGTGCACACAATATTTCGTCTGATTGTTCACAACTAGTTGATGTGTAATGTAGCTGTGTGGACATAAACGATATCTCTGAATGTAAGATGCTCTAAGTTCAATGCAAAGGGAGAACTTGGCTTTTAAAGGGTTAGCTTAGCAAAGCCTACAGCGAATTAAGTTTGGGGACTAAAAAAAAACCATCCTGGTTAATGATGTCATAAACCCTTCAGATTACAAGCATACACCCCACACAGCGAAGGGGCATGGCTAGATGTGCTGTAATGTTATAGCATGTACGCCATGCTCCACGTATGCTTCCTGGTGACATGGAGCTGATCTGTGAATCTCAGCACATTATCTTATCTGACTAACCAGAGCCTCTTGAGGGCAGGCTTTTGGAGGAACTAGGATATATGTTTTCAGGTTAGCAGAGTAGCTGTATATAATCAAAGTAAGATATATGAAAAAATAGCACACATTGCTTTGCACCCCATAAACACAACCAAGCTTTAAAAATACACTCTGGACCACCCCTTTAATGGTGGTTGTCTTACAAGCATATGGTGTATTTATCCCACATATTGGGAAGCAGTGTGAAGCTCAGGTGAAAAGGAATGAACTAAACTTAAACTAAACTAATAACTTTTTTTCTAAACAGGATTTCATTAACTTTTATTCTTCCCGTGCATGGAGAATATCCATATCTTATCACCATGAACCTGCAAGTGTGTGTATCTGTTTCCAACAACACTGAGTTGAACTGAATCTAACCCAGGCTCATTCTGATTATGTAACCCTATATACATTTCTGAAGGAGCAAAATAAGCTACGTTTTGTTTTGTTTTGTTTTGTTTTTTTGTTTTTTTGTTTTCATGAATCCACTAGAGGCCGCTGTGTACACTTTTTCAGATCTCAAATTTCTCTTGCGAGTGCCATTCGCACCTTTTGTTCTCACGTAAATCCACCAGAGGTCATTGTCGACTGACTAACTGACTTACTGACTGACCAACCGACCGATCCCCCCCCCTCCTAAACACAACCAATAGTGTTTAAAAATGCACCAATTGACCTGCCCACCCCTTCCATAAACTCCGCAGTGTTTTAAAAAGCAAGTCAGAATTTTTATTTTTTTTTTACCACATTTTCAGATTTCACCGCATTCTCACCCTGTTAATTAATTGTTTATTGAACTTTTTTTACTTTTATTTTTGTCTTAAACCATTCTTTACCGGACTCGAACCCCGTTGTCACGGTCAACTCCACTCTGCGTCTCAAGTCCGCCAAAGTAAATGTTGAGCTACCAGACAAACTGGTAACAGTGGAATAGCCGTCCATATGGAAGTAAGCCGTCAGCTGGTAAGAAAAGGAACAGCGTCATACTGCCCTTTATCATTCATTTTAAAGATGAAATGCAGCCATATGTTGCTCTGGCTACATTATGCTCAATCTCCAGAATCATATATAGGCATACATTTTCAGAATGAGCCTATGTTTATTCAATCAGTTTATAGCGCAACTGGCTTGCTTGGTTTTGGGACTTTTGGAGCTGCGCATTGATGGGTTTGCTCTTCAGTGTTTGGACTTTCAGCAGTAAAAATTAAACTACAATGAAATGAACTAAACTGAACTTCAACTCTGAAAACTGGACTGACACAGTTTCAATTTACTAGAACTTCTATGTGAAGCTGCTTTGACACAATCTACATTGTAAAAGTGCTAAAAAAAATAAAGATTAATTAAACTGAAACTTTTCTGTCATGTCAGAAAATCATCTGCCCATGTAACTGATCATCTAATCGCCTCTCTGTTCCCCTTACACAAACAAATTCTGAAAAAAAAAAAAGCTGAAGCTCTTCTCAAATTCAAACTAAAATCACATGGTGTATGCCCTGCCAAAGTTTACTCAACCAATGTATATTGTACGTGTTTTCTTACAAATATGACTACTTGTTCAATACTTTTTTTACTCACTGTACATGTAGACCCATGAATATTTACACAATTTTTACCTTTTAACACTCAATAGTCAATGTAGGAAATGTATTTCCCAATGTTAACCGTGCCTATGTCATATATTTTCCTTCAACATCTTCAGTCTACAAAGTTTAAGCTAATTTTGAACCCCTTTTTAACCGTGATTCTAGTTTTCACATGCAGAATGAACGATTTTAGTTTTTCTAGAAAAAAAGTGGGGAAGCTACTTTTTGGCTTACCTACAAATTTGGGATTTGTTTTTAACCCTCAGAGCTTTGATGCTGATGTCCAAGAGCAGCTTTCAGCCTCCGAAACTGAAGGAAAAGAACAAATGGTATTGTCATAAAATGAAACTGTTGATTTATCTTTGCATAAATAATAAAGTGTTCCATTTGCAAAAAAATTTACACAATGTCATTTGTACCATTAGGTCCACAGAATTTCACAGTTTCATCAAAATGGCTCTCACCAAGAACCCTCGGAAAAGGCCAACAGCTGAAAAGATCCTACAAGTATGTTAACCCAGACTATGTAGAATATTTTTATTAATGTTTTCTGTTTGTTTTAATACGGGACCTAATTATAACAATTGTATTAGTTACTATGACTTGTGTTTTTCTCTGTTTCCAGCATGCATTTGTCATGCAGCTCCTCACACGCAACCTTGTTATAGAGCTGCTGGACACAGTCAATAACCCTGAACTGCAACAGACACAGACTATGGATGAGTGCGATCTAGAGGTGAACAAAAGGCAATGAATATGTTTTTCTTTTAAATGGTGGAAAATAGTTGGTTTCAGAACATTTCAGAACACTACAGTTAACTTCCCTGAAAAAAGGCATACATACATTTACAATTATTTTATTATTTTGGCACACATTTTGCGAAAATTCTTTGAATGTAAAAAAAATTGATGATACACTTTTGGCAAATTTACTACCCTTCTGTTATGTTCGGGATGATAACATCCACTGAATTAAACTGCTAT
>CAIGQQ010033964.1:790240-801964 GCA_903798035.1 Danio albolineatus | reverse complement strand
ATATTATATTATATTATATTATATTATATTATATTATATTATATTATTTATTCATTCATTCATTTTCTTTTCGGCTTAGTCCCTTTATTAATCCGGGGTCGCCACAGCGGAATGAACCGCCAAATTATCCAGCATTTGTTTTACGCAGCGGATGCCCTTCCAGCCACAACCCATCTCTGGGAAACACATCCATACATTGTCATTCACACACATACACTACGGACAATTTAGCTTACCCAATTCACCTGTACCACATGTCTTTGGACTGTGGGGGAAACCGGAGCACCCGGAGGAAACCTACGCAACCACGGGGAGAACATGCAAACTCCACACAGAAATGCCAACTGGCCCAGCCAGGGACCGAACCAGCGACCTTCTTGCTGTGAGGCGAACATGCTAACCACTAGGCCACCGTGGCGCCTATATTATATTATATTATATTATATTACTTTAAATTACATTACATTACATTACATTAGATTATACTGTTTTACCCCTCTTGTGCATGATACATTCTACAGAATATATATTTTGTATTGGTTTAAAAGACAAATATGATAATCAGCTAATTAACTACAACTTTTTTCAACTCCTATTTGAGAAATAAATTTGTTGTTAGGAAAACAAATAGCCTTTTATAATCCTTCTTTGTGCTGTCAAAAGTAATTTTCAATTAAATGATTGTGTAATAACGCTTTCTTATTTTGCAGGAGTTTAACTATAAAAAGGGGCTCTTCAGTTGAGGTAGGAAGCAAATAAAAGTTAGCTTTAAAAAAAGACATAGCATAAATACCATTTATTTATCACTTATTTGGGTCCATATAATCAACAGCACTCACCAAATGAAGAGGAGAAATATGGAACTGTGAAGAGAGTGGCCTCTTCTCCCCAGTCAATAGCCCATTGCCATCAAGAAAAAAAAGCTCCTACTCCCTCTTCCATCCCCTCGCCTCTTATTGGCTCTACCTCTTTGAAGGACCCCGCCCCCAACACTAACCCCAGCCTTCTCAGTGAATCGGCTTTGCTTATCGGTTCAACATTGTCCGACATGTCACTCCTCACAAACTCCTGCCTATTCACAGACTCCTCCTTCCTCAGTCATTCCACCAGTCTAGGTTCCCTCTGTTTAACTCCAACTGAAGGTGAGATAATTCAGTTCAAAGAGTAGGCTAACATTTGAAATTATAATACCTGTAGAGTTATGCTTTACTAATTTCTATTAGCAGTGTTTTAATGGTACTACATTTATTAAGAGAGCACATTATCAACTTCATAGTGCTTTCAGAGTTTGAACTTGCAGGGAAATTAACATAGAGTTAACAGGACACAATTGATACTAGTCCTAAAGCCAAACACTGACACATTAAACGGGTTTGATACCAGAGAGCTCTGTCGCTCCAGACCCAGGAGGAACAAGGAATTATTCCCCCCTGCCGGACCCTCCTGTCTCTCCAGAATGGAGCACTCTCAGGAGGAAACAGGATGACTCTGTAAGTAAATAAAATGCCCATAGCAAAATACTGAGCAATGTTGTGCAATATTACGTACATTATTATAGATTTTAAAATATACTATGAAATAAAGTCAAGCAATGTTTGAATTTCAAAATAGATGAGAATGTGTATTAAGGTCTAATCCATGCCAAACTTTAATCAGTCTATCGCAATTTAATCCTAATAAAAGAAAGCTGTTGTCCATGGACTGCCTCCTACCCCCCAAGTACATGTAAGTAAATAGAATAATTAATTCTACTTCTGTTGCATGCTTAAGTTTCATGCTTATTTTTCTATGATGATCATACATTGTCTTCCAGATGGGGGCCTGCTTCTCCAAAGTATTTAATGGCTGTCCATTAAAGACTCACTGTGCTGTTACATGGGTTCTACCTAAGACCAGAGGTAGTACTTAAAGTTGCTTTTTATAACTTTTTGGGGCTAAAAATGATCTAGAATATTTTTTGAGCAAGTACATAACCACACAGTGTTTAAAATGTCACAATAATAAGCTTGTAATAATGTTTTCTAATTTAGCAGTATTTGTATGTTTCACTGGAAATATTGCCGACATAAGTGGCAGACATGGTGCTTGCTTGTTCAAATGGACTTTACCTGTGAATATTCTTGGTAACACTTTATTTCAATGGTCCATTTGAGTATTAGTAGACTGTCTACTTAATATCTGTTGATACTGACATTCAACAGACATTTAACTGACTATAAGAAACTTTGCAAGTACATGTGAACTTACACTAACCCTAACCCCAACCTCAACCCTAACCCCAACCTAACAGTCTACTTATAATCTATCGAGAATTAGGTGCAATCTAACTTAAATTCAACAAACGGACCATCAAAATAAAGTGTGACCTTATTCTTGTTTGGGTCAAACTACCAAGGTGTAGAATCTGTGATTTCGATGCACTGTATCCACACTGTTGCAAGGACTGAAGTCACAGTTTAACTATCATTGTGTAGCAACAAGGTTGCATGCAATTCCAGAAATGTTTAACAATATAAAGAAAACAAAGTCTTCGTTTGATGTTACACCTAATTAGATCTCCACTGTAATCACAAATACTGATATTTACTCATAGATCAATACCTTATGCTGGGTGCTGAGGAAGGAATCTACACCCTCAATCTCAACGAATTACATGAGGACACTATGGAAAAGGTAATCATATAAGTTACCCTGTGAGATATAGAAACATGCCTTCTCTCTACATACTGTACATGGATAATTCAAAATAAATGCTAAATATAAATCCATGATTAATTCTTCATTTCTTTTTATTTTAAAGCAGTTATCGGCCTACTTGATTTACTAAAGCAAACATCCATTGAAAGAACATCATTTATTATTGTTTCATTTTTCAGTTGCTTCCACAGAGATGCAGTTGGTTATACGTGATGAATAATGTCCTTATGTCCGTCTCAGGTATGTCTAGGTATGTCCGTCTTCAATTTACAACAAAGATTTGATATCCTCTATAAGTGCCTGTCTGGTTCTGTCTACAGGAAAGTCATCACAGTTGACTTCTCATAGCCTGCCGGCACTTTTTGAGTATCGCAGAAATATGCAACGTAGACAGGGACATCTTGCAATTAATGCACATCGCTTGAGCACCAAGATAAATGCAAGGTTAGTAGAGTTAGACACACAATTCAGTCATCCTGTTTATGAATGCTCAACTCTGCAGTGATTCAAACATATAATAAGAAGCAATTCTTGGACACACTGAGTTAAAACTAAGACACAATTCTGTTGTTACCACTCCCTTCAGTTGGTCTTTTTTAAAAATAACACAAACACTAACAGTCATCTTTACATATAGCATTAACAGTGTTTTAAAAAGCAAGCAGAATGTGCAAAAGATAAGGAGCTGAATATACAGCAGAACACAAACAAGAGCAAACAATGAAGTGAAACTAGAGCTGTTTCTCAAAATGTTTTCCTGTCAATGTTTGTTTTTGTTTTCTTGTGACACATTAGTGCTAACAACCAAGATAGGTTTTGCACTTTTAAATGAGTTAACCCCTGGAAAAGAGTGCATGAAAAGAACAGATATCATGTTAGAGGGACCAGACATCTAGTCTCATATTTTATCTCTACTTTTAGTGTCCTGGCTAATAAAAAAAAAAAAAAAATCAAGTTTTGATCCATACTTGACCTTCCTTTAAAGTTCTTCATTGTGAATTCTTGTAGTTATGTTCTGAAACATGAAAATAGCCTAATAAAAAGTAGTACAATTATCCATAGTACAGTATAATTTGATAAACACATACCATTCAATAACATTTATATAAGCTTATTATTAGCTTGATGTGATTTAAGGGGAGATCAGGCCATACGGTCATGACAGTCTGATCTACATGGCACTCATGATTGGTTGCTGCATGTTGCCTCAGCATCCATAGGGCCCTATCATACACCCGGTGCATTACGTGCATGGCACTATTTGTTGCTATTTTCAGACCAGTGCTTCTCTAATTTTCCTGTTTTGCACCATGATGTTTAAATAGCAAACACATTTGTGCCACTTTGCGTACTCATGGTCATGCTGGTCTATAAAGGTTTTATTGCATTGTTGGCGCGTTGCTGTTTTGAGAAAATGAAATAGACCACGCCACTGACCAACTAAAACCTGGTCTAAAGTGCAGCACAGAGCGCATTAGTTTGCTCCTACGCGGGCCCAAAACTTGTACACATTGCTTAATACACACAGGATGTACAGCAATACACAAATATCTTTATATATGACAAGAATTAATGGAATAAACCAAAAATTAATATTTTCAACATAAATATAAAAGCCACTACCTCTTCGTCTTCTTCACCTTGGGGCTTTTTCAGATTATTTGTGACATGTATCATGTTATTGTTATTATATGCATATTTATATTTGTTTTAATAAAAACAAGTTTAAATTTGTCCACCTGTTGGGTTTTGGACCATAAGGGGTATAAGAACAGGACGTGTGTTTGGATATAACTCAGTTGTTTGACCACACTTCATTATTATTGTTCATTTATTCGTTTGCTGGAATTTAGAACTGAATTTACAAATAGTTTTGAAAATTAAATATGGCGGCTTATGGAGGTCTTCAGTGGAGTGAGTTTCCACCATTTCCTTACACCATGAAGTAAAGGAGTAAAGTAAAGAGCTAAAGTAGAGAGAAAGTAAAGAGGCCGAATGGAGGAGGCTCGTTCTTTATTCTCGCTCAGATGGTCTGTTTAACTGTTTTCTCGCTAAAGTATTTAGTTTTTCCACTTACAAAGTCCACCATGTAAATAACAATGCAACTGATTCTTGAAGGGGATGGGAAATGACACTCTGATTGGTTTAATGCATGTTATGCTCAAAACACACCCATAACTTAAAATTAAGAGAATAAGCACAACCCTGTTAGACCATGCGCTAGGGCGCAGACCGTATTTTTCTGTCCTTAAAATAGCAATTAGGATTTGGATTGTGCTTTGACTGTTAAAATAGAGCATTGATGGATTTACTCTTCAGTGTTTGAACTCTCAGCAGTGAATATTAAACCACACTCAACTGAACTAAAATGAACTTCAACACTGAAAACTGGACTGACATTGTTTCAATTTACTAATCCATGTGAAGCTGTCGACACAGTCGACATTGTAAAAGCGCTACACAAATAAAGATGAATTGAATTCAATTATATAAGCTTCTTCTACTTTACATTTTATAAGGGCTAAATTAGTTTATTAAAACTGACATAAAAAGATGACTTGTGTTTTATATCTTATTAGGCATATACTCTGATGATCTTTACAAAGACGGTTGTTTTATGTATTTTGTTTTGTAATAAATATACATTCATTGTGCCTTAACTACATTATTTGTGGTTATTAGATGTATGCTTCTTGATCATACAATAAATTAAAAGAGGAAGTCATTTAAATATATATATATATTTGTAATGTTATTGTTATTATTCTTTGAGTACAACGGGAGTAGCCCATATAAACAGCTCAGTATAAAATCCCTTGAGGGCCATATACTGTAAGTACAGGCTTACTAAAATTCAAGGAGCAAATGGTCCTGGAAGGTGGTTTGTTTGGCCAATTCTGAAATGTCCTTCGTATGGTCTTTAAGAGAGCGATGTCCTTGCTCCAAAGTTGCTGTATTTTACAAAATTATATTGTTTATATGGATCCAGTATAATATATAGAAGGTTTTTAGTAAATGAGGAGAATGCACTGGAAAAGCACTGAAACAAACAAGACCAAATGGTGAACAGAAATAACTGAGGGTTAAAACTGATAACAGCTGTGCAAATTGAATCTTCCATAAAGGATACGAATAAACTAATAATCCTTAAGCAGCTGGAAACCCACACGAACACGGGGAGAACATGCTCTCACAGAAATGCCAACTGACCCAGCCGAGGCTCGAACCAGCGACCTTTTTGCTGTGAGGCGATCATGCTACCCACTGCGCCACTGTGACACCATTTGAAATTTGACAGATCTACACATATAATACATAGGTCATCACAGTTGACTAGTCTAGGAAGCACTTTTTTCTGTTAATTTAGTCATTTTGTTTAATAAGTTTGTATGGTTTAAACTATTAATACACTGTATCAATTCACTTCTTTCTCCAGGAAGTATGCCATGTCAGTAAAAATCCCAGACACCAAGGGCTGTAGAAGATGCAGTGTGGGTGAGGACTACTGTAGGATTGTGTTACTCATTCTCTGGGCATTTTGTGCACATTGTGATGTTTTTTTTTTTTTTGTCTGATTCAAGTACGAAACCCCTACAATGACAGTGTTTTCCTGTGTGCCGCTGTGCCCACTGGATTGGTTCTTCTCATGTGGTATGAACCTTTGCAGAAGTTCATGCAGCTTAAGGTGAGAAAAAAGAGATAAGGTTCATGATAATGTTAAAAATGACCTGTGCTGTTACATAACTTGACTGTCTCTCTGTCTGTCAGCACATTTCTCTGAGTCTGCCAGAGTTCCTGCCTATCTTTGAACTGCTTGTACAGGAAACTAAGGAACTGCCACAGGTCTGTGTAGGGGTGAGAAGTTCTGCCCACCAAAAAGACACCTCTGGACAGATGCACTTTGACATCATTCACCTGGATGACACACCACAGAGCCTGCCAGGTGTTGAACAAATACTAAGAATTAAACTCAGAATACTTTTTAAACAATGTTTTAAATTGGATAAAAGTACATTTTAATTGTAATAATATATCACAATCTTACATTGGGCACCACGGTGGCGTAGTGAGTAGCCTCACAGCAAGAAGGTTGCTGGTTCGAGCCCCGGTTGGGCCAGTTGGCATTTCTGTGTGGAGTTTGCATGTTCTCCCCTTGGTTGTGTGGTTTTTCTCCGGGTGCTCCGGTTTCCCCCACAAGTCCAAAGACATGTAGTATAGATGAATTGGGTAGGCTAAATTGTCTGTAGTGTATGAGTGAGAATGAGTGTGTATGGATGTTTCCCAGAGATGGGTTGCAGCTGAAAGGGCATCCGCTGTGTAAAACATATGCTGGATAAGTTGTCGGTTCATTCCGCTGTGGCAACCCCAAATTAATAAAGGGACTAAGCTGACAAGAAAATGAATGAATCTTACATTATGCTTGAAAAATAAATAGGGTATATGCAGAAGGACTTTTTTTTTTCAGTAACCTGGGTCAAGCGTTTCCAATGAACTGCATGCTGTTACAAAATAGGTGCAATTTTAAGCTTTGTTTACTTTAAAAATCAATGATTTTCACTGCCTGATTGATCTATGATATAAAGTGGGTCTCAGAATGTACAAGAAGCACTGCATTAAGTAAAATTTTTCTGCACCATGTCTTTAAAATATGAAAATTTATTTTACCCCTGTATTTTCAATGGAGTTTCTGTGCTAGCCTGCTGATCCTGACGGCACATGCGTGTAAAAGGCTTTTCATCTTGTTTTACTTGAATACCTAAATTAATGCTGAAGTCTATTTATTCATTCATTCATTTTCTTTTCGGCTTAGTCCCTTTATTAATCCGGGGTCGCCACAGCGGAATGAACCGCCAACTTATCCAGCATTTGTTTTACGCAGCGGATGCCCATCCAGCCACAACCCATCTCTGGGAAAGAAGTCTATTTAACTGATTATAATTTAATTACATTACAAAAAGAAACCATATAAAGCAAAAAATAAATAAAATAAAAAAATGCATTAATCGTTTACCGGAAGTTTATTGATATGGGAAAAAACACTAGCTCTGCATATATCCTTGGTAAGCAAAGAAAAGTTCTAAAACTAATAATTAAAATGACTATTGTTATTTCAATCATGATGTATCTTGGTGTATGACATCATTTGCAAGGCTCCAATGATATAGACTTATGAGATGTGTTTTGTCTAACTGGAGTTATTTGACTTCACAGATAGTGAGACTCTGGAGGTGAAGCAAGTGATTCAGCTGGACAGGGACACGGTTCTTGTCGCACTGGAAAGTAAAAATGCTTAAAGTTTCCACTGAATTATTTGATGTGTTTTGCATGTATCCCTACGTTGGTTTAGAAAATCATATTTTATTTCATATTTGTATTTTTTTTTATTTCTTTTTATTATAGTGGGAAATACATAGGGTTCCCATGGGTCATGACATCTCTGGAATATCATGAAATTTTAAAAGGTCTGTTCCAGATATTGAAAGTCAGGGAATTATTATTTTTTCTCCAGGACAGGTTTAATTAAAGTTAAAGTTTTGACTCTCCAACCAGTATTTAGTCACATATTTAAAGTCTTAGATTGGTGCAAAAGAATAATTGTTTAACGTATCAATAATGTTATATTAATGTTATAGTATAATCGAGATGATTAAGAAGCCCCTTGAATGAAAAAAGTTAATTTAATCTAACTTCTGGTCCATCTTTATTTCAGGCCTAAACAGATGTGATGTCATAACAACCAATAAAAAGACATATTATTTTTTTTGTTTCCTCTGTGCTCATTACAAGTCATGGAAATTCAGCTTTTTAGTCACTGAATGTCAGGGAAAAGTTAAGGAATTAGACATTTGGCTTAGACACGGAACCCTGAATACAGAAAAGGAAAAATCCTATTAAATGAATTTCTGTTTAACGGAGAGAAGATTTAACACATTTCTAAACATAATAGTTTTAATAACTTATTTCTAATAACTGATTTATTTTATCTTTGCCATGATGACAGTAAGTAATATTTTACTAGATATTTTTCAAAACACTTCTATACAGCTTAAAGTGACATTTAGGCCCCGTTTACACTAGTGCGTTTTAGTTTTAAAACGCATACGTTTTGCTACGGTTACGCCATCCGTCCACACTACGCTGGAGTTTTTCAGCCGCAAAACGGAGGGTTTTGGAAATGCTGGAGAGGCCGTTTTCATTCTAAAACGCTGCTGCTGCGTCTCAGTGTGGATGTGGAAAAACGGAGACCTTTGAAAACGGAGGCGTGGCTGCTGAGATCCGCTACGTGGTTGGGGCTTTTGGGTCATTGCGTAACCTTCCCTTATTCGTCAATCGCACATGGCTACAACGCCACCGGCAGACGGCAGACCAGCATTCACTGTAAACACTGTATTTTCGATAGCCATGGATATATTATATTCATTTGTTACTTTAAGTAACAACTTCACCTCTTCGTCTGTCCACAAAAAGACCTCTCTTGCTTTCTTTGCCATCGCGTTCATCTTTCAACCAGTGTTTGTTGACTAACAATAACCAAATGCCGAGCAAGACACGTGCTTCCTGTTTATACTTGAACGCGCATGCCCAGAGTGCGCGAATGGTCACGTGATATACGTTTCTGGTGGCATAGTGTGGAGGGACATCTGTTGAGAGACGCTTGGGTAAAACGCTAGTGTGGACGCAGATCGTTTTCATGCTGAAACGCCTTTTTAAAACTAAAACACACTAGTGTAAACGGGGCCTTAAAGGGCCATAAAACCCCCCAGTCTCAGCGTGGTGTTTTCACACCTCTAGTTTGGAAAAGCTCAGGAAAGTGGGTGTGTCCCGCTCTGTTTAGGTGGGAGAGTCAGGGGAGAGAAAGAGGGAAGGTTTTGCATAAAAATGGGAGTTTCCATTTGTGCACGCGCTGACTTTCAAACAAACACACAGACGCAGGGGGAGAAAGACCGTGACTGTGTTTACATGGACGTCAGTCATACAATTATTTGCCAAATTATTAATTTGACAAATTTAAGTGCAGTTTGGCACTTTCACGTTTATTCACGAACATTTCCTGCGTGTCCCCCGTGACAAACGAGATATTAAATGTTAGTAACTGCTGAAGGAGTGCAGATTTAATGGAGTATTTGAAACGCACGGCGTATTTCAGGAAAAAAAATATCCTCCGCATTTCTCGTTAACTAGATGCACTCGGTAGGTAGCGTCAGAAAACCTTGTGTATATATATAGTGTGTGTTGTTTGTCTTTTTTTGTTTGTGTTTTACAATGCTTTATTTATTAACAATGCATTTATTTATTTACTTATTTCATGACTAAACAAATAACATATGGATCTTCTTTTCATTTTTTTTTTTTTTTTAATGGTTGTACCGATTGATGCACAGCCAGTAGGGCCTTTTGATATCCTGGCTGTGCTGTAATGGCCTTTTTCATGTTCTGTGTGAATGGCCCCTACAAAAAAAAAAATTGTTAGAAATTTTTAACTAAATTTAACTCAATGTTCTCACAATTCTATTTTTGTGGGTTTTTACAATCCAAGAAATCATTCTGTTTCAGACACCGTGAAGGTTGTTCATTTGCAGGCAAGCATGAGCCATCAGAAAACCCCTGAACTAGATTTTGAGTTTTCCATTCACACGCTGGGTAAATGCTGTTTGACTGTACCATTATATTTTCATCTTTCTGTTGCATGTTGTACTAATCTGTTTGCCTTTGTAGTGTGCCTGCAGGACAGTGTTCTTGTCTTCTGGAAGCATGGTCTAAAAGGAAAGAGTTTACAAACTAATGAGGTAAAACTAATATTCAACTCAACTTTATTTGGATAGCACTTTTCAAAATTATTATTCTTTCAAAGCAGCTTTACAAATGGTGCAAGTTATTGCATTACAATCAAAGTCAGACAAGTTAGGGAGTTGTGTATACAGGGGTGTATAACCAGGGATGGGCAGTATTTGTGACACATGTATTCCAAATATGTACATTATATCAATTACAAAATATATATATTTTTTGTTTGTTTGTTTGTTTTTTTTTCTAAATTTTGTAATTTGTATTTTATGGGGTTGATGAAAATAGCTTAATATTTTGTGTCATAATACTTTAGTGTCTTGTATTTTTGTATATTTTTTAAATACTATAAAATAGTTGATGACTACATGATGACATCATAAAATGTCACTTTCTCAGTTATTTGCCTAGACTTGAGCTCAGAACAGAAAATTGATTAAGAAGGTGGTCAATGATTAGAGTATGGATGGAAATTATGCAACACACATAAACAAAAATAACAGACAAATGGCAACAAAAGTCAACAGTCGTTGAAAATAGTATACTGCACAATGCTAAGACCAGTAATATTTGATAGCTGTATATTATACAATTTGGCATCAGCATCTTTGCATAAGGAATGAGATGCAATAAAATATCAGTCCTTAAGAACAGGATGTGGAGTTTTCAGAATATTCTCAGTCTACAGGTGGAAATGCAGAGGAACTTTAGAAATATAAAACACCTAAAGATGATGTTAACTAAGGGGTAAACTGAGACTCTTCCAGTTAAAGAAGAAAAATCTTGGGAGAATGAGTAAACTGTACAAAAAATAGTTGTTTTTGGTGGATTGCTGATGTAGATGCCAAGAAAATCAGACAAACAACAGAAATCAAGTTTTTACATTACGTATTGAATAATTATATTGCAAAAAAAAGATTTTTTTTTTTAATTATGTGCACAAATTTTTTTTTAAATAATCTCTTCAAATATCAACCCTTTAAAATATAAGACTGGTTAAAGATGGTGTCAATTTTACTGGCCACCTAATGGATGGAAACACAATGAAGAGATATTGTGCTATATTGCAACTCATTATCTGCATTACATGGTTTTTACAGTGATTAAAGTGTTCCTCTTCAAGACAGGACTTTCTGTATAAAATTTGTACAAAATTTATTCTAAAATGAAAGAGAACAAAAATTCTCATGTAGAGGAAGGTGAATGAGTTGGCAGAGAAGCTGACTTAAAGGGCACATATTT
>CAIGQQ010033964.1:747898-775240 GCA_903798035.1 Danio albolineatus | reverse complement strand
ATGCAGTCTCAGCTTGCATCATCAAAGCTGCATCCAGATACCACTCTAATGTTGTGCGGGATACATGCTTATTTTACCTACTGCTGTCTGTTTATCTGTCTGTCATTTATAGATTTACACCAATTGTAGTATTTGAATGTACTGCAAAGGCATATTACATGTATGGTAAACACTTAGATAATGTATTAGACTGGGACTTGTCATAGCACTTATAAATTGTTGTTCATTTTTGGTCTGATTGCTTTTATTGTTATTGTTTCTCTGCTGCAGAGGCTGTCAAAAAGCATGATTTGTTTTTCAATTTGTAGCATGCCTTTTATGTATTTTGCATTATTGAAACTGTATAGTAGATCAATGCAATGTGTGGAAAAGAAATACAGATGTATGACTTATGAAATAATGAAATATCACCACCCTGTGCCATCTTCTCAGGCCTTTAATTAGCATAATGCTAAAACGGATCTCCATAGATCTTTTGTCTTGATGAAGGTCAAGCCTGTTGAATTCCACAGTGCCGTCATTGTTTAGCAGCTGGACTGTAACAGAACGACATCCTCTATGTTCATGAAGCTGCCAGGCATTTCTGTCGCTGTGGGTGGAACAGATCCATGGGATCTTATCCCATTGAACACCCTACTGCTCTTTGTTAGCAATGCACTCACAAAAAACAAACTTTCAGGGCCAAACTTTGATTATTGGGTCAGTTTGCATCATCAGAAGTTAACTTTTTGTATAGTGAGATTTTTTTTTTCCAGTACAGTAATTCTAAATTGCACCAGTGTCATCTGCATTTAATTTACTGCCTTAAACTTTGAGCTGAGTGTTTGCTTTAGAGAGAGATTTTTCTTTTTATTTTGGGTGTGGTGGCTTTAGAAACCACATAGACATTTTTTATATCTCTGCTACACTAAACCACAATTCCATTTTTGTGTGTGTGTGTAATGCTAGAATTTGTTTTACTTTGTGATGACAGTTTGGTTCCCTTGAGGAAAACCAAATTGTAAATATTACAGGATGAAGTATTTTGGAAATGTGAAAAATGAGCAGTAGTGTTTAGTGTAAAGGGACATACAGTTTGTACAATACAATAATCACTACCTTTAAGGACTCCCACATAGACAACTATGCACATATTTTATTTTTAAATTCTTAGCATTTAAAAACCAGTAAATTTGCTTACTGTTTGTATTAACAAATTACAAACAGTACCACACAAGTTGTTACCTCCAAAAGCCTGCAACTTGCTCAAAAACACTTAGTTCATGGATTTATGCCAGTGAACAGGGCATAAATGAGAAGTCGGATTACACAGAGGTATTGTCATGCTAGATTAATAAACATAATGGCAAAAGCGAATAAGCAAACATTCTTTTAATATACCTCACATATGTCTGTATTAATCAGAATTTTGTATCATGTAAATTATCGTTCTGATATGCGAGTTTGTGATATTGCACATTTTCTAAAGTACATCTCAGTTATACTGATATCTTCCAATACAAAGTATTGGAAAGGATAAAATACTTAAAATGGTATGTGTGTAGTCATATAAAAGTATTTGTATTTCAATGTGCGACAGGCACTCAGAGAAGGAAATAAGCAGGCTCAGATGGAAGAGGCTCCACGTATTCCTGGAGAAACGATCAAAGCGATTGGTAACAAACTTAAAACAAGTTGTCTCAGTAAAGAACCATCATGAAATTATAGATAACTACTTTATTATATAAGTGGCTAGAGTCCATGCCAACTCACACTTTTGGTGATAAATAACCCATATTGTAATTTTATGTTTTTATTTACTCATTTTTTTTTCACAGTCAAAGACGTCATGTACATCTGTCCATTCTCTGGGGTCATAAGGGGCACTTTAACCATCACTGACTTCAAGCTCTACTTTAAGAGTCTGACAAGGGTAAAAACTCTTCTGAAACTCTCTTCATGGGTGAAAAATAAATCAAATATGGTTTCCCCTCATGTTAGTGTCTAAGTCTAAAATTTAGCCTGAACATGCTGCAATGTTGTCATTTTTTATTAATGACATTAGACATTTTTAGACATTTAAAGATTTTTTTTCTTTTTTAAAATATTTCCCAAATTATGTTGAACAGAGCAAGGACATTTTCACAGTGTCTGATTATATTTTTTCTTCTGGAAAAAGTCTTATTTGTTTTATTTCAGGTAAAAGCAGTTTTTAATTGTTTAAAGACCATTTTAAGGTCAAAATTATTAGCCCCTTTAAGCTATTTTTTTTGTCAATAGTCTACAGAACAAACCATCAATTTACAATAAATTGTCTAATTACCCCAACCTGACTATATATATTAATATTTTGAATTGGGATTATTTTTCAGGATACTTTAGTATAACCTAAGAGCATAGTTTTGTTTTTTTTTAAATCAGACTTTGTCTTTTTTAGATTTATTGAATTCAGTAGTAGAACGAGAGCTGAAATCATGCCCAAGTAATAATATTAATTGTACCAAAAAAGTTATGCAAGTACAGAAAAATAGTTTTTTTAAAAACGACTCAAAGTATAAATGGTGCCTTTAAAAGTGCTGAGTACTAAAAGTACCCTTTTAAAAACAACTAAAAATGCTCTCAAGTAAAAGTGAAAGAACACGTTTTTAGACTTCTTAGTAAAGTACAATTGCTGATGAAAAAATAATTTATTTATAATATTTTTTATATTTACACCACTAATTGAATTAGTGCTGTTATTCCTGAGTCTTTTTCTAACCTTATAAAGGACAGATTTTTTTTGGTTACTGCAGCTGTTGATGTTGTTTTCTGTGTTTGAGAAAGGATTCTCCATTTGTACTGGATGTTAATCTTGGAGCCATAAGCAGACTGGAGTCTATCGCGGTTCAGAGTCACGGGGACAACACTCAAGGACTTGAGATAGTCTGCAAGGCAAGAACAACCTTTCCATTCTTTAATAGCTTAATTTATTCTCCTGCACATGCTTTTAAGCAATAACTTTTCTTTTCCTCCACAGGACTTGAGAACCCCACGGTTTGCATACAAGAAGGAGGGACAAAGTAATTTGGAGATGTTTAAAATTTTGTCAAAGTATGCGTTCCCGCTTTCCCACAACTTGGTATGACATTTAAAAAAATCTGCTAGTAACAAACGTAACATACCAATGTTTTATACACTACAGCACACTAGCTGCAGGCTTTCAGTATGTTTAATGATGCAGATTCTCTCTATTCCTTCAGCCTCTCTTTGCCTTTAGGTACAGAGAGACATTTCCAGAGGATGGTTGGAAAATCTACGACCCGGTTTCTGAGTACAAGAGACAGGTAACAACTGTCATCACCAGTTTTGGGGGTAACGCATTACAAGTAACATGAGTTATGTAATAATAGTACATTTCTAAGTAACAAGTAAAGTAGAGAATTACTTTTAAAATTAAGTAATATTATTTGAGTTACTTTTTAAAAAAAATGTAATGCGAGTTACTTTTTAGTTTAGTTAATTCACTTTTAAAAGTAAATCGCTAAATTAAAATTAACGTAGTCACATTGAATCCTGCACACTAGGTGAGTGTACAGGAACAGACAGAAAGGAAGATGTTCAGAGCTCTACATTTCTGTAATGAAAATATTCTTATTTTCTAAACACATGAAAGAAAAGGATAGGTGGATTATCTGAATAGACAGTGACTTTACTTTCCAAAAGTACAAAAGAAGCAAACACATTGCTTTACGCTCTCATTAATCTGTATGTACAGCATGTGTAGCTCTGGGGTCAGGAAGTTCTCCAAAGATCTTTAAAAAAAGAGCTTTAAAAAACACATTAAAAAATGTATGTAGGATTAAGGTAAATGAAGGTCAGTGTGTTGTTAATTGCACAGCTCCTCTATTTACAAAATCTGGCTCGTAACTACAGATTAGACTGTTAGTTTATGATTGTTTGTCAACATGCGTACAAATGTGATCTTAAAATCGAGAAGCGCGAGCAAAATAAAGCAGGTGAATAACATATGAGAGGATCATGTGCACGGTGAGACAGGCTCTTCTCACTTACTGATGAGGGCTTTAGTGTCACGTGCACAGATGATTTGATGTCAGCCACTCGAGTGTTTAAAAGCTCCAGTGCCATTTCCTTGCATAAAGCAACCGTGCCTGGAAGCAAAATGAGTGCGATGCTCGTGCACCCAGTCATTTAAGAGATCGAGATTATTTGTAAGCAGCAGCAGTTGTCAGCAGTTAACCATTCTTTGAACAGATTATTAATTGGCCTAACATTAACTGTGTGCACGGCATCATCCTTTCAATATCGCACACGGAATGTTTTTTACCCCCCTTTCTTTTGCTTGCTGTTATTTTTGTTATTTTTATATATATATCTCTGTGTGTGTGTGTATGTAAATTGTTTTTTAAGAACATTTTTGTTGAAAAAAAGTGTATGTATACAGCAGTATTTTGCTTGTTTTGACACAAATTTGTGGCAAGGAAATAATTAGTTTGCTGTGGCCAGAGAAAAAAGGTAAATCATTATTGTGTTAAGCCATGAAAAGTCCTGTGAAAACTAATTGCAATGCGACACTTTATGAAAGCACAACCCATTTGCTCATGCTCATTGAGTAAGCTCATACACTAAAAAAGTTAAATGAACGCAGAGACAAGTGGAAAAAAACAACAAAATCTAAATAAAGTATTATTAGCATGCCAATGTCAAATTTATGCATAAAAAAAAACATTTTCCCAACAACAAAATTGTGGCTAGTGAAAATGGCGAGTGGCTAGTAAAGGTGGTAAACTGCTAGCCACAGTGGCTGGTGATCAAAAAAGCTAATGTCAAGTCATGCTTACCATAAAACGTAACTAAGTAACGCAACTAGTTATTTTTATATATAACTAGTAAATATTTTTATTTTTAAAATAGCTTTCCTCAACTCTGGATGCTTAAAATTTCAAAAGAACATGTATCCGAATGGGTAATTATTGTGGTATAATTCTCTGATGTACCTTCATTAATGTTGTGGACGTTGACAGGGTCTTCCAAACGAAAGCTGGATCATCAGTAAAGTTAACAGTGGCTATGAGGCGTGTGAAACCTATCCTGCTCTGCTGGTCCTGCCTTCAAATGTCACAGAGGATGAACTGAAGAGAGTGGCAGCTTTTAGGGCCAAACGCCGTTTCCCTGTAAGATAATAATGCATGAATTTTGCTTTACAATTTAGTCTCAATTATAAATGTTCTTTGATCAATCTTCTAACAACATCTGTCAATGTATAAACGTTTTCAATCATCTGAAATTAATCTTAAACTTATTTTATTTTATTAAGACAACAGTTTTTTTTTCATAATTCAATATTATGAATAAATTAAAATGCATTAAAGCAATCAGAAGCACAGCAAATTTTCAAACCATTTAAAATGAAAATAATGGTTATGGTTTTCCCTAAGGTGCTTTCCTGGATTCATCCTGAGAGTCAAGCGGCTATCGTGCGTTGTGGTCAGCCACAGGTGGGTCCATCAGACCGCCGCTGTAGGGAGGATGAACGGTACCTTCAGACAATACTAGATGCCAATGCTCAATCTCACAAGCTCTGCATTTTTGATGCTCGCCAAAGTACTGTGGCTGACACCAACAAAGTAAGAACAAAACAAATACCAATTCATAATCATCAAAATCCGTTATTTTGTGATTGAGACTGAAGCTAATGGGATGGTGATTTCACTATTTAAGGTCAACAAGTCACATTTAAGAAACATATTGTCATAATTAATTTATGATTATGATATTTAATCAATTTATGATAATAATTTTTGAAAGCCCAGATCAATTTGAAAATGCGCTGATTAAAGCATGTTTCCCTTTGAAATTATAGCACCAGGTATGATAGTTCAACAAACATTTTTTAATTTAAGAGAAAACCTTTATGGAAATAAGTCATGTAAATTTGAACAGATGCTAAATGACAGAGGATCATGCACAAGTCTTTCTGAACATGAAATGTGTTCTAAAAGTGATCCCGTATATCAAGCATGCTTGACATCTTATGAAAGGATAAAATCAAAGTTAGAAATTCAGTATGTGCGTCCCAAATCGCGTAATAAGTGCATTTTAAATACCCGGATGATACACTTATTTAACCGTTAAAAAGAAGTGTGGAATGTTGTTCAGTCATTTGGCAATCGCCAAACATCATCTGGGAATCGGTTCGAATTTCCGCTTAGTAAAAAACTGTTAGCATTCAAATTGGGACGATACTACATGCATACTGTATACTATGCTGCAGAGTGTATAATTGCATAGTGTATTGACCTTATTCTTCAAAGCCAGTGTGCTCGTTTTTGCGATTGTTTTAGAGAGTCCGATTCAGCTGCCTATGGGAGAAATGACTAGGAATAACAAACGGCAGAAAACGGTCAAACTAATTGCTCTACAAACAAGTGTTTGCATGATTATACAGACAACGCAGATAAGATATTATCACTTTGCAACATCAAGCAGCAAAACAAGCTGTTTTTAATGTCAAAATGAATGGAAGTGAATGAGACCGGATGTCTCGAGCCAAAAAGATTCAAATGGCTGCACCCACTCGCACGTGGAGTGGTCCTTTTTTTCTCAAAAAGTGGACCTTTTTGCTGTTATTCGACTCATTTTCTATTTAATTTAGAGGTTTAAATACTGCATTTTAGTGAGATTTTAAGCCCTTTTTAATGCTTATATAGCATGTCGGATGGTCACACTTGTTGATGTATCAAAAAAAAATTCTAAAGATTTAGAAAAAAGAAATATGAGGAGGCTACTTATTTTTCGGCTACTTTATGATATATCACTACAGGAAAAATAGCAATCTGTTAAACTTTTACATTTAAAACTGTGGCCATTTATTGTCATTTATTAGGCAAATAACAAACTGGCCAGCACATTCAACTTTCCTCTGTCTCAAAATTTGGCCATTTGAATAATAAAAAAGAAACATAATAATAATAATAATTATAAAAATAATAATAATAATAATAATAATAATAATAATGTAGACGTTCATGATTTTTTAGCTTCTTATAAAAAAAAGTACATTTGTAAATTCAAGCATAATAACAATAGCCAAATATATATCAATATGGGCCACTTTTGGTGCTTCACTACTTTTTATTGGTCATTTTTTCTTTCAAAAATAAGGTCCAAGATTTAGAATAAAAGTTACTAATACAAATGTTTTCACTATAGCAAAAATACAGTGTAAGTTGACTAAAAAGATTCCACTTTTTTTCGATGGTTTATTTTGATAACTTATGATGGCATGACAGTCATAATAGAACAAATGAGCTCATGTATGGGACAAATACTGGACCCTTGTCAGTGGGGGTGGGTTGGTCTTGTCAGTGGGGCAATGGGCCCGGTGTGACATTTGGCATGCAGCGATAGTCTGTGGTCCTTTTTTGTGGATTTTCTGTCACATTGCTCGACTCTGACCAAAATCTGCAGACTAGCTTTGACTTTTGTCAGCTAGTATCCCTATATTTTTCATTGTAAATCTGTGCAAGAGTAATAGCTGTGTTTTGAAAACTGATGGTTGCTTTCTGGCTGGTCAATACATGGTCATTCAACAAGCCAACTACTGCACCAGATTTTATAGCGGTTTACTCCTTTTTTTTAGGCCAAAGATGGAGGATATGAGAATGAGAGTTTCTACATCAATGTGGAGCTGAACTTTCTGGAAATACCCAACATACATGTGATGAGAGAATCCTTGAGGAAACTCAAGGAGGTGGTGTATCCCGCTATCGACCAACAACACTGGTTTTCAAATGTGGATGCCACTCACTGGCTAGAATACGTCAGGGTGAGAATTTGGACTGTGTCAGTATACCAAATTAGTTTAGAAGCATGATTAAAACTATATTCTATCAAATGATCATCATAATATTCAAAGTTTTGTTTGTTTAAATGTGCAAGCTGAGTCTGTTGCATGTTAAGGTTTAGGTTTTAGTGGCTTAATTTCAACTTTTGGGGGCATGTTATAATTTAAAAAGAAGTTATTCAAATTTAATTGTTTTCTTAGTAGTTATTAAAAAAAGAAAAAGTAAATTACAAATAGTTCAAAAGTTTGTTGCTAATAAATTTTCTTGAGTTTTCCAATATTTTTAACAAGAAATACTTTGAGGGCTCGAGCATAGGATCTGGAACTATTTGGTTGTATTGTGACTGTGTGGAGAAAACTGAAAACCTGTAACCATTGACTTATCACAAATTCTATGGAAGTCAATAGTTACAGGTTTCCCGATTTCTTCATCTTTTCTGTTCAACAGAAGAAACAAAGTCAAACAGGTTAGAAGTAAGTAAAGGGTGAGTAAATTATCACAATTTTCTGTTTTGGGTGAACTATCCCTTTAATTGCTGCCTTTATCTTTGCAGATTATCATCACACCATACAGAATCCTAGGTTCTTAAAGTTGCTTATTTAGTGATGTAATGTGTTATATTATGTAATTTACTTAAAGGGTTAGTTCACCCAGGAATGAAAATTCTGTCAATGATTACTCACCCTCATGTTGTTCCAAACCCAACATACCTTTGCGGAACACAAATTAAGTTATTTTGAAAAAATCCAAGAGCTCTCTGACCCTGCATAGACCGCAATGGAGACAGAAACAGTGACAACGTTTACATGGACATCAGCAATTAAATTATTTGCCTTAATCTGAATAAGAGAATAATATAATTTTGCATGTTATAGCACATAATTTGCTTAATGTCATTGCGTCACCGCAATATCCACATTTACGCCAGAGTTTCATGTAATTTCAGGTGTGTCACTTTTAATTTGCTGACTTTAACTGCAGTTTGGCACTTTCACGTTCATTCAGGAACATTTTATGCATACCCCCATATGACAAACGAGATATTGTATGCGAGTATGAACTGCTGGAAGGCTGTTGTTTTAATGGAATATCATACCGCATGCCAAATGGGAAAAAAACATTTTGATATGCAGGTGTCTGTGGTCGGTAGGTGCAGAGAATAATGTCAAACAGCCGTGTGTCTGTAAGTTATCCTGTCCATTTGTATTTTTTTCTTTTGTTTGATTATGACTTTAATGACTTAAGCGTTTTAAAATTGGATCATTGGTGTCCATTTAAATGTAATCATAGTCAACTTCAGTGGTTCAGTCTGAATATTATGAAGCTACAACAATATATTTGTGCATACATACTTCTCAGTGTCAGTACAGGGAATGCATTAATGAGCATTGTGCACTGATGTACCCTGGATACCTGTGCACAAATTGCTCTGTTTAAAACCGAGGACAGGTGTCTCTGATGTATAAATCAGCAGTGCAACACGCATAAAGAGCACAGTGCACTTAAACACACATATCGGTGTGCCCGAGAAGAAAATGTTAAATATGTTTTTGTGTGTGTGCACAAAAGGATTCTCATAGCTTGATCAAATTCCGATTGAACCACTAAATGATTGTGATCTGTTTTGAGAATATGTTTTGGTATTTTTCTGGACTTTGAACGATGTTGGAGCATTGGAGGATGGGGAAGCTTTTCATTTGTATTCCCAAAATGAATAAAGGGCTCAGGGTTTTGAACAACATGAGGGTGAGTAATTAATAGCACAATTAAAATTGTATAAAACTCTTTAATAATGGTTGGTAAAAGCCAACAAAATGTAACTAATAAAATATTTCCAAGTCAACAACATTTACAAATATCAAAGTTTCTTTTTTTTTTTTTTTTTTTTTTTCTAGCTCTTGCTAGCTGGTGCTGTTCGGATTGCAGACCGAATCGAGTCGGGTAAGACATCAGTGGTGGTCCACTGCAGTGATGGCTGGGACCGCACAGCTCAGCTCACTTCTCTGGCTATGCTCATGCTAGACGCCCACTACCGCTCACTTAGGGGCTTCCAGGTGCTGTTGGAGAAGGAGTGGCTAAGCTTCGGGCACCGCTTTGCTTCGGTCAGTATCATCCTGCATGTATAGTGAAAAAATTTCTACAATGTCACTGGATAAAATGGTCTTTCTGTCTTTACGTCTGTTAGCGTGTGGGACATGGAGATGGAAATCATGCAAACTCTGAGCGCTCGCCCCTCTTTGTTCAGTTTATAGATTGTGTCTGGCAAATGACCCGACAGGTGAGGAAAAGCTGCGAAAATGCTTAAAATTAAGTATGCATTATGATGGCACTATTACATGACCCTTTTAAATGTTTTAGCAGATCTTTCTCTTTTGTTCTTTCCATAGTTTCCCTCTGCGTTTGAGTTCAATGAGCTATTTCTCATCACGGTACTCGATCACCTGTTCAGTTGCCTGTTTGGGACATTTCTTTACAACAGTGAGCAAGAACGGGTTTCAAAGGCAAGAGCAGATGCATTAAATGTTTCGCAATAATGTCACTTGGTTTTAAATAGGGGTCTGATGATCCACTATTAATTATCTAATCTGATACCAGCCTTTATCGACAGAAGGGTTATCATTCAGATGGGACAGTTTAATTGCTGTTTTATTTCAGTTTAGCGTAAAGAATATCAGGTTTAAAAATATATTTTGTATAAAAATTTTATACTCTAGGACAGGGGTGTCCAAACTCGGTCCTGGGGGGCTGGTGTCCTGTATATTTTAGTTCCAGCCCCAATTCAACAAACCTGAATCAGCTAGTCAAGCTCTTTCTAAGTAAACAAGAAACTTCCAGGCAGGAGTGTTGAGGAAAGTTGGAGCTAAACTATGCAGGACGTCCAGGCCCGAGTTACATTCTGTAATTTATTTAAGGTACATAAAAAATTACTACAAACAAATTTTACATTTAAATTGATGGAAAAACTCAGTCACCTGAGCAGTAGCTTTGTTCCACTATTAGTGTCCGGATAAAATGTTCTCCTTGATGCTCAAAGATGCTTCAAACAATATGCTTAATCTGAACATAAAGGTCTCTTTATTGGTGGTTCT
This sequence comes from Danio albolineatus, assembly GCA_903798035.1. Classification (NCBI taxonomy): domain Eukaryota; kingdom Metazoa; phylum Chordata; class Actinopteri; order Cypriniformes; family Danionidae; genus Danio; species Danio albolineatus. The sequence goes on along the minus strand of CAIGQQ010033964.1, from coordinate 764,328 downwards.
AAATGATGTGGTGCGACTAGTGAATTCACAAAGTTGGTGAAAGTTATGGTTAACAGTCCTCACTTACAGTTTTGAAAGTTAATATTTGTATTTATATACAATATGTTTTGGTGAATTTTAAAAAGCCCCTATTATACGTTAAAAAGGATCATATTTTGGTTTTGGGGGTCTCCAACAACAGGCTAATATGCATGCATGGTCAAAAAACACTTTCATTGTCTTATAATTTGCATTTATTTTTACCTCGTTATCCCAGCGACTCCTATATGAATCATTTAGTGATTCATTTGTTCCAAAACCCCTCTAGCGCGATGCTAAACTGCGCTGATTGTTGCGATTGGTCGACATCATTCAGCGCGAGAGAATGCCCATCACGGCTTATCAATATTGAAGTAATCATAGTGTGTGCTTGAGCATATCTGCTAAAACTCGTTTTTTTCCTTCCTGATCGACGAATAATCGACGAATCCTCCATTGTAAGCTTATAGATTTCAAAAGCACTCCTCAGAGGCAACAGTCTCGTCTGTGGTTCATTTGCACACATCCTATAATATCCAGCTGAGCACAATGCTCTTCTCTGTGTTGCCAGATGTAACTGACTCATTCCAGTCCAAACCCTATCTAAAAGGTTTGTACCTGCACAATAAAATTCAAAACCGCCCAATATGGCAACCTTTGCTCGCCGCTGTGGTTTGTGGGCGGGGTTGGGGGTTTTGAATCTCCCGGGGCTGTGTGCGCACAGATAGGCGGGGCTTATGTTTCGTGTTCACGTCATGCCGAAACGGCTAAAGACTCGTAAGCACGGCGACTCGTTTGAGGAACTATGAATCGACTCTTTTATGGATGAATCAATAGTTTTAAACACTGTGCACTTTCAGATTTAAGCCTTAGCTGGACATTTCACTTCACTTAGAACTGTTACACACTGCATGCAAGCTCATTTTCAAAAACCCATAATAGGGGCTCTTTAAACAGTTTTATTAAACATTTATATTCATTAAAATAAAATTTAGGTCAACGACTTAGGTAGGCATAGAAAGAAAGATAGTACATTTAAATTAATTGCAAAAACATGTATATAAACTGCAGTTTTTTTTGTTTTTTTTTGTTTTTAGTCATTCATATTCTTTAAGCTTAGTCCCTGATTTATCATGGGTCACCACAGCGGAATGAATCACCAACTATGCTGGGATATGTTTTACGCAGCAGATGCTTTTCCTGTGCATCGGGAAACACCCAAACTGTACACTCTGGCATTCACAGACACACACTCATACACTCCAGCCAATTTTGTTGACTGCATTTTGATGTAATATTTTTATTATTACATTAGATTATTTTATTATTACAACTATTGTGTTAAATTAGTTACAGTTTTGTTATGGTACTGACTAATGTAATGTGTATATACACAAATGTATTGTTGTATTGCATCCTATAAGAAATATTAATTTAAATGAGAGCTCTGTAAGCACCGAACTCATTTATTCTGGGCACTATATATACACACACAGCTCAAAAAAGGATCACTTTTTAATCGGAGTATAGCATCACGTAAATTAAACTCCTAAGACATTGTTGTGATCGGTTCAGTAGTAGAGGGGGTTGTAGCTCCATTTTAGCTGCTTTAGTGTTTAGTAAATGGACAACAATGAGACAACTTCCAAAACAGGTATGGATTTACAAAGAGAAATCCACTGCCGTTTCTTCATTAATCATATTTTTTGGGTGTTTTTCACTAGTTTTACCTCCAGCAGAACACTTGTGTTAATGCTCCTGTAAAAACAGTCAGAAACAGACTGCATGAGGGTGGCCTGAGGGCCAGGCGTCCTCTAGTAGATTCTAGTAGATTCACCCTTAGCATCTGGCAGATGTTTTAGGGTCTGTAGGAGCCATGGATAATGTTATGCTGCCTGTAACATTGTGCAACATGGCCATGGTGAACCAGTGATGGTCTAGGGTTGCATGTTTATGGAGGAAGAATGTGCAGACATCCACAGGCTAGAAAATGGCAACCTGACTGGCATTTGGTATCGAGATGAAATACTTGGACACTCAATGTAGGCATTCCTGGAGGAGCAAGGAATTGATGCCAGTTTTTAGGTTTATCTCATCTATCATGTCTGTTGTTCTATTCAAACATCTGTTCCATATTTAAGAAATGCTGCTTATTGTCTTAATATTTGAAATTATGTTACATTAAGATTTTACCAGATGTAGCATTAAGAGGTCTATGCTTAAGTTCACATTTTTAAGAAGATTATTGTTGGGATATTTTCACTGTAATCATGCTTATTTCACGTTTATTTATAAGCAAATCACTAAAAATAGGTTTTATTTCAACTCTGAAAATCACAATTCTATAGAAACTATATATCTTTCTATATAAGAAAATGTGTTACAGACTGAAGACATTCAAAAACTTCTTTGTGGATCTATTGGTAATGTGGGTTTTTAATTCATATTTTCAATGTAGTAGTCTAGTTTAGCAGTATTGGTACTAAGTTGTTATCAATATTGTCAAATACATGAGGCCATAGTATTATAACAGTGTTATTTTATTTTCAAAACAACTTTTGATGTCTGATACAGAAAATACTACTTATTTTGAATCCTTACAAAATAATTATGTCATGATTAATAACTTTCGTGGTATTCTATCATGCTTTTTCAGGAGGTTAACAACAAGACGGTGTCTTTGTGGTCATATGTGAACAGCCAGCTTGAGGAATTTACCAACCCACTGTATGTGAACTATGAGCACCATGTTTTATATCCAATTGCCAGTCTTAGACATCTAGAGCTTTGGGTCAGTTATTATGTGCGTTGGAACCCTCGCATGAGGCCACAGGTGAGAAGGGGTTTTTGTATGTTTATAAACCTTTATTATTATTATTTTATGAAGGGGTGGCATTTGAGAAACCTGTTTGATAAGTATCTTCAATGCACACCACTAAATAATATTGAATATTTAGTAAAATTATTCATGTCTAAATGCAACCAGAGTTAGAATGTGTTAAAAATGTAAGCATATACAGTAAGTCACAAAAGTGAGTACACCCCTCACATTTCTGCAAATATTTATTTATATCTTTTCATGGGACAACCATGCAGAAATGAGTCTTTGACACAATGAAAAGGAGTCAGTGTAAAGTTAGTTTAGCAGTGTAAATTTAGTGTCCCCTCAAAATAACTAAAAATACAGCCAATAATAGCTGAACCCCTGGCAACAAAAGTGAGTACACCCCTAAGTGAAAATGTACAAATTGAGCACAATTAGACATTTTCCTTCCCCTGTGGCATGTGACTCATTAGTTTTACACTGTCTCAGGTGTTTCCAGATAGAAGGCGAGTTAAATTTGGTATAAAAGCTCTTCCACTCTCAACCTGGCCACTGAAAGTTCAACATGGCATCTCATGACAAACAACTCTTAGAAGACCTGAAAAAACAAATTGTTACTTTGCATAAAGCCTAGGCTATAAGAAGATAGCCAACACTCTGAAACTGTGCTGCAGCCAAGGCCATTCAATGCTTTAAGAGGACAGGTTCTTCTCAGAACACGCCTTGCCATGGTCAGCCAAGGAAGCTGAGTGCACGTTCTGAGCGTCACATCCAAAGATTGTCTTTGAAAAAAGACGGATAAGTGCTTCCAGCATTGCTTCAGGTATTGAAGGGATGGGGGGTCAGCCTGTCAGTGCTCAGACCGTACGCAGCACACTGCACCAAATTGGTCTGCATGGTTGTCCTCAAAGGAAGCCTCTTCTAAAGATGCACAAGAAAGCTCACAAACAATTTGCCGCAGACATTCAAACTAAGGACCAGGGTTACTGGTACCATGCCCTGTGGTCTGATGAGACCAAGATAAACCTATTTGGTTCAGATGGTGTCAAGCGTGTGTGGTGGCAACCAGGTGAGAAGTACAAAAACAAAAGTGTGTCTTGTCTATCATTAAACATGGTGGTGGGAGTGTCATCATGTGGGACTGCATGAGTGCTGCTGGCATTGGGAAGCTACAATTCAATGAGGAAAACATGAATTCTGACAAGTACTGTGACATACTAAAGCAGAGCATGATCCCTTTCTTCCGGAAACTGGGCCATAAAGCAGTGTTTCAGGATGATAATGACCCCAAATACACCTCACTGGCTTGCTAAAGGGACTCAGGGTAAAGGTGATGGACTGGCCAACCATGTCTCCAGACCTAAACCCCTTAAAACACCTCTGGGGCATCCTGAAAAGGAAGGTGGAGGAGCACAAGGTGTCAAATGTCCACCACCTTGGTGATGTTGTGATGGAGGAGTGGAAGAGGATTCCAGTGGCAACCTGTGAAGCTCTGGTCAACTCCATGTCCAACAGAATTAAAGCCGTGCTGGAAAATGATGGTGGCCACACAAAATATTAACTTTTCAAATTTTTTTCTAAGGGGTGTACTCACTTTTGTTGCCAGGGGTTCAGCTATTATTGGCCGTATTTTTAGTTTTTTTGAAGGGACACTAAATTTAGACTGCTAAACTAACTTTACAATGACTCCTTTTCATTGTGTCAAAGAGTCACTTCTGCAGTGTTGTCCTATAAAAAGATATAAATAAATATTTGCAGAAAGGTGAGGGGTGTACTCACTTTTGTGACATACTGTATATATTATTTGTTCTTATAGTTAAGAATACATCACTTCTTAAAAGTATTTTATTTAAAATTAACAAGAGTTTTGTATGTTTGTCAGGTTCCTATACATCAAAGTTTAAAGGAGTTGTTGGTCCTTAAGTCAGAGCTGCAGAAAAGAGTGGAGGATCTAAAACAAGATGCAGCTTCATCACATTCTCTCTCCTCCTCAGAGCATGAAGGCATGCCCATGCAAACTACTGTCTGAGTGTGTCTTATTTGGTAAATTCTGTTGTTGTAAATCATATTTGCTCCCATCTCTGTTGTCACAGTTGGATAATAACTTTGTTTACATATGATAAAATTGTAGCATAATGCTTGGAATATAACCACAGAGTGGTCATTGGTGCCCTTTATAGGATGAAAAACTACAGGTTAAATCAGACATGGCACTGCATTCAATCACAACACTCATTTCAACAAATTTTTTAATCATGCATAATATGAAAACTTTGAATAGATTTGCTTTGTTATTGTGAAACATTTGTTACAAAGACCACCACCTTCATACAAAATGTAAATAATTTAAATGCATTTCAATTGTATTTGTCTAATGCACGCATATTTTATATTTTATTTGTTATACACATTTTATAGTTATTTAATTTTTTATTTTAAAAAGTTAAAAATACATTTGAGTAACTGTTCTATATTAATGTATGTATGCATAATTGTGTTGAATAAATAAAACATTTTAATTTCAATTTCATCTTTATGCCTATAGCGCTTTTTACGATGTAGATTGTCAAAGCAGGTTAATGTATATGAAGTTTTGGTAAATTTAAAGCTGCAACAGTTTCAAACTTCACTGAAAAAAACAGTCTAAGCTGGGCACGACAATTTCTCCCCTGGCCAAACGTCTTGATTTGCAATCTGGTCACCAGAATTTTTTTTTTTTATTATTAACTTTATTATTAATGTTGTTGTTATTATTATTATTATTATTGTTAATAGTAGTAGTAGTATTTTAAATGCACACTTGCATTTAATTTGACCAGATGGTGCGGACTAAAATAAAAAAAACTACTCATGAATAACATATATCTTTTAAAAAATTGAAAAACAAATAGAATAAACACTATCATGTTACTTTAAACTGCAGCTATTTGACGTTTTTTATTTATTTTACTATTTCCACTTTTTTTTAATCAGTCCTCTGAGGTAGTCAGACTTTATTTCTGAAGATTTTAATTACATTGCCTTATTTTTAAACTATCCTTATATGCTACATTTTCTTCTGCTTGCTATGCAGCAAACGTACTGTATGCACTGGGCAATTCTTCGAAATCCAGCTGTACATTTCATGCTTGCACGTGCTTTGCCAAAGACTTTTTAAAAATTGTTTTGACAGCAATTCCCGACTTGTTTTTTGGAAAATGGGGAGTGGTTTAGTTTTTTGTCCAATGACGGCACATGATATTTGAATATGCATGACTTTTTAAACCAATCCACAGTTGTGGAGGCCGTTTTAAATACCCTCTGTTACTGACCAATCAGGCCGGTCTCGTAGTGAGCTAGCGCGAGGCTGTGTGGTCTTCCATAGAGGAAGCGTGAGGCCGTGTGATTGAGGAGAACAGGCGACAGGACAAACATAAGAAGGTATCTTTACAACGCTACGTTTTGAACTATTGGTTTGAGGCCCGGTATTTTCTTTAAAACGTTTAAAACGTAAGCGCTTACTTAATGTGAAAATTATATTTTTATATAAATCTTGTTTATATTGAAAATGTTTTAATTGTTCTGAACTCTGGTTTCTCTTTGCAGTGAATCTGTATTTTATATCAAATTTAATCTCGCTGTCGACTGACAAAGTTAAATGATCTGCGTAAAAACACGTGCTGTTAAATGACATGTTGTAGAAAAATGCATAGTTTAACTAATTTTTTCATCTTCTATACTCCCTGGTTTTTGAGAGATTTGAGTCGTTAAAGCATGGACAGCCGATGCCAGTCATGGCTGGTTTTAACTATTTGGTCTTTGTTACGTACGGGCTTGTGCCGGGTACTAATTTGCGAATCCTAGTATGGCGAAGGCTTGGCTCCTGAATATTTACAGGGGTTGTTTTCTTTCTTTTTTGCCGTTGCTGCGTGAAAGTCCAGCAGCTTAACTTAATACGTTAGCTATTTATTATAACGCCGTGACCATTACGTTAGTGTAAGTGTAATTCATAATTCGCTGTCTGGCTCTATAACGCCTACAATAACGCCAACCAAACAAGGTTACATTGCAATCAATGGGTTATAAATGCGCGTGAGCGTCGCGTAGCGTTGCGTAATTAATATTCAAGCCCTAACCCTCCTCCACAGTAGGATTTTATGTGCAGTATGGGGAACTGATAAAACTTTGGTAAAGCTGGCTTTGCGGTGACACATTAAACTTACCAAATAATATTTAAAATTTAGAGAGCTAAAAGTTGCTAAACCGTGTCTTTGAATTGTCTGCTGTTAAAATGCTGTGTGCAAGTCATTTCCTGATTGAGTGGAGTTGAGAAAGCCATTTACTGTATTAGTCGCTCTGTTCACAGTGGCCGTCTTTAAAGTACTCGTGTATTGATTTGATCTCAATCTTATGTTGAAAATTATCAGTCATTTTGCCGCATAATGTTCTTTGTTAGTGTAAGCTTGGTACCATTATAAAATCTTTAGAGTTGGTGTAAACTATTAACTTGTAATCAGTTGTATATGCTTTTACTATATCAGCCTATGTGTAACATTGGTTCAAAACGCACAATATTATGGACAAATCTGTAGCAATCAGATATTTGAAACAATTCCAAAAAGAATTCAGCACTGGTCTGCCCATAAAGCACAGTGAAGTGTCAGTCTCTCTGTGCTCTTAAATGGTGTGTATCTGCCTGACTGTGTTGGGACTTATTTTAAAATTAAGTGTTAACTGTGTTATACGTTTGCATGTCATAATTATACATAGTATCTCATTTGCATTGTAAAATGTATTTGCATGATGTACACAAACTATATTTTAACAATAATAATAATAGCCTAAACTCATGCATCTTGTGAAACTAGTACATAGTAATTTTGAGTCGTCTCCATAATTGACATGCATGTTTTGGTAATTATAATTTCCTTGTAATTCTAGGTGTGGTAATATTTGAGTGGCTTTGTAATAATGGCAAAGGGTGATCCAGGGAAACCCAAGGGCAAGATGTCTGCCTATGCCTACTTTGTCAAGACATGTCGTGAAGAACACAACAAGAAGAACCCTGGTGTTACGGTTAACTTCTCAGAATTTTCCAAGAAGTGCTCTGAGAGATGGAAAGTAAGTACATTATTATCTGGTGTTGTCTATATCCTGAAACCAAATAAAGCATCTTCCAAAACCCTAATTTCTTACAGACCATGTCGCCGAAAGAGAAGACTAAATTTGAGGACCTAGCCAAACAGGACAAGGCTCGTTATGACCAGGAAATGATGCACTACAATCCAGGAAAGAAAGGTCGGAAGCAGAAGAAAGACCCTAATGCTCCAAGGCGGCCACCGTATGCATTTTTTTTTTTACTTTATAGAGTACCTTTCGTCTGTCTTAGTGATTCTGGATTGTGACTAGGACTGGACAGTAATTCAAGTGATTTTCATGTGCATTTTGTCAGTAAAGCTGGTTCTGGTAAATTTATTTATTTAGACAAATGGCATAAATATTTTTTTTTTTTATTATTATTACTTGTAATCTTTCTTATACATTACAACTTAGTTGACCAAAAAGTAAACTTGTGCCAAGTACAGACTGCATTATTTTCAAAGTAGTCACATCGCAGATGTTTTCACACTGCATGACTATCTGGGGTAGCGTTCTATTGCTGTTGTGTTTTTATACTGGCTTTGTGACAGGGGGTTTCACACTGCATGACTTTACAATAAGAAGAATCACTGACAACTTTGTTTCAGTCCACCATCTACCACTCCCAACCAAACATACGGAAAGTGACATGGAAACAACTGTCACCTACAAGTTGAGAAAGAGACCTTTAGTGGGGTAGGAAAATTTACTTCATTTTGTTCATGCAATGAAAGTTGAAGAGGTCAATTAAGGCTACTAAGATCTGCGATTACTTGCAGCCAATGAGAGAGCAGCATCCATTTGTATGAGTATCTGCAGGCCAACAGGAGGTTGGGGGAGAGGTTAAAAGGGCTTCTTTTCTGTCTGTTTGGACCCAAGAAATGGAGGGAAAAACTAGTGGAAACTTGGCAGGAGCACTCGGGTCTGTTTGACATGTCATCTGAGCAATATCACAACCCAGTCGAAAAAGGAAAAAAAAGGTTTAAGAGAAATTGCTAATTTCCTTCAAAGCCTAGATGAGCAAAATAAGTACACTGTCTATCCCACCAAAACCTTCATTCTCATTTATGTAGTTAATAACAAAGCCTATACTACGTGGCCTTGCGTTGTTTCCATTCTACTTCTCGTGTGTGTGTGTGTGTTTGATTGTGAGATGTAGTTTGCAGACCAAGACAAAGTTGTCTTCGAAGAGCCCTCTTGCAGTGTAAACAGCAGTAAAGAAATGCTACCCTGGATGGTCATGCTGTGTGAACCTCTGCAACACAACTATTTTGAAGATCATGCAGTCTGAACTCAGCAATAGTAATGCAAGACATGTAATAGTTTAAAAGTAATGTAAACCTAACAAAAATATATTTTTTGTTTTTTAAATTGCAATTTTTAGATCACAGCTAACATTTCAGAGTCTGTGCAATTGGCACCCTTGTGTTGATGTAGTTCTGGCAAGAACAAATCACAGAATTAAATAATTATTATTATTTATGAAAGGATGACATGGAATAACTTCAGTCTTTGATTCCTTAAGAGCCAACCATTTTGTAAGGTCTTGGTGGCATGCTTTGAATGTTTCTATGGCCTTAAGATTTAATTTTTTGTATTTCTTTATTTTGATGGTCCCTTTAACGCATTTGTTGAATTTAAGTTGCATTCCATCTACATGCCAACTGATTCTCATTAGATTATAAATAGACTGTTAGGGTTGGGCATGTACTTGCAACATTTCTTATAGTCCGTTTAATATCTGTTAAATGAGGAGGATCAACAGATATTAAGCAGACAGTCTACTAATACTCAAATGAGAATTAATTGGCATGTAGTTGCAATGCAGTTTTAGTCCACAAAATGTGCAATAGCGACCATCAAAAAGGCTTACCCTTTTTTTTTTTGTGTGTGTGTAACAATGAAAGTATCCCATATTACTCAAAGATGTTACATAGTGGAAACATCTATAAAGAAAATCGGCTTGGACCTAATATGGATCCCTGCGAAACTCTGCATGAGATATGCAATGTAGAGGGTGTGAAATTGGCAGTGTTAACTGAGGCCCCGTTTAAACTAGTGCATTTTAGTTTTAAAACGGCATCCGCGTCCACACTAGCGTTTCACCCAGCGTCTCAACCAATGTCCCTCCACACTACTCCATCAGAAACGTATATCACATGACCATTCGCGCACTCTGGGCATGTGCGTTCAAGTATAAACAGGAAGCGTGTGTCTCGCTCGGCATTTGGTTATTGTTAGTCAACAAACGCTGGTTGAATGATGAACGCGATGGCAAAAAAAGCATGAGAGGTCTTTTTGTGGACAGACAACGAGGTTGAGTTGTTGCGTAAAGTAACAAATTAATATAAAACATCCATGGTTATCGAAAATACAGTGTTTACAGTGAAGGCTGGTCTGCCGTCTTCAAGTCATGTGCGCTTGACGAATAAGGGAAGGATACGCAATGACGCAAAAGCCCCAATCACGTAGCGGATCTCAGCAGCCACGCCTCCATTTTCAAAGGTCTCCGTTTTCCTCCATCCACACTGAGATGGAGCAGCAGCGTTTTTAGAATGAAAACGGCCTCTCCAGCATTTTCAAAACGCTCTGTTTTCGCGGCTCGAAAACTCCGGCGTAATGTGGACGGATGACGTAACCGTAGCAAAACTTATGCGTTTTAAAACGAAAACGCAATAGTGCAAATGGGGCCTGAGAAAGATGGTTTGGTCAAATAAGAATTAAACAATTGGTCATATGGTCAAACTTCCTTGAAGTTTAAAATAAGGTGTAAAACAGTGGTGCATTAAGACTGCAAGCTGAGGTGCTATCTTTAAAATCTTCACATTTATAGGATAATGACTGCTTGAAATAAATCCTTCTCTAAGATGACTCTGTAGTCATGTGATTATTTGTCACAGAATCAATCTTATTATTCAGTGCAGAAGTGCGCTCGTTTTCGTGATTGTTTTAGATCTTGTGATTTAGTTGTCTATGGGAGAAATGACTTTGAATCATAAGTGACAGAAAATGGTCAAACTACTTGCTCTACAAACAAGTGTTTGCATAACTATACAGACAAAGTTGAATAATATAAGAAGAATTTTTCAGTTTGCAACATCAAGCAGCAAAACGAGCTGTTTTTAACGTCTAAAAATGAATGGAAGTGAGTGAGACCGGAAGTCTTAAGCCAAAATGAATCAAATGGCTGCACTCACTCGTACACTGAGAATAAGGTGAATAAATTTAAAGCAATTAAATCATGTGACCTTGGAGATTTCCTTAGTGTCTTCTTCGTGAGAGCTTGGACTTTCTGCAGGAGAGTGCCCTCTAGCTTTTCAGAAGGAAATGTATTGCTGTTTACGCTACCATGCTTTTCTCACAAGATGTTGATGACATTTGCAGCTTTGCACAATTAGATTTGGATTTATTGCTAACCAAATTAATATTGTTGTCTTGTTGCTTTTTCAGGTCTGGATTTTTCCTGTTCTGTGCAGAGCAGAGGCCAATTATCAAGGCTCAGAACCCCAGCCTTGGCATTGGAGATGTAGCCAAGAAACTGGGAGGCATGTGGAACAACCTGTCTGATTCTGAGAAGCAGCCCTTCCTATCAAATGCTGACAAACTGAAGGACAAGTATCAGAAGGTGATGAATGCATTAATAAAAGTCTCATTTTTATTTTTTTCCTCTTCTATTTGAAAGTCTTCACGTAATGTGGTGAGATCGGAATAATACTGCTTTCACAGTATTTATTTATTTTTAAACTGTAGCCTTTCATAGCATAAGACTTTGATTTTTATATGTTTTGTTTTCTCAGGATATGGCGTCTTACAGAAAAAAGGGAAGTGGAGGCTCCTCATCTGCCAAATCTGAACCAAAGGATGACGACGATGACGATGATGAGGAAGAAGATGAAGATGAGGAGGATGACGACGATGATGAGGAGGATGACTAAATGACCGGTTTCTCCTAATTGGGCAGTAAAGTGTTTGATCACTTAAGTCTGGGTCTAAAAGGTATTGGTGTCAAGGCTGCTATACATTGATAATCAGTAGAAGAGCTCAATGCATGCAAGCTCTGTCTTCAGGAAACCTCTCTCAATGCTGGGTTTGCTGGTGGACCTGTTACAGCTTGCTAATAAACTGTTGGTAAGAGCATAAAATTTCCACACTGTTGAACAAATAAAGTGGTAGCAGAACAAACTCTTTTAAAATATTTAAGGTGGTGTCTATAAATGGCTGTTAAAATAAAAAAAAAAATCTTTCTTTAACTTCCTGTGATGTTGAAAGGATGTTTGATGTGCAGAATTATTATTATTTGTTGAATCTGAAGTGATTTAAACTGAGTGAATTTTATGTGTGCATGGTCTAGGAACATTAGCAGCTTAAACCAGAGGCAAGTGATGAAATGTTTAGCGGACATAAGCTATTATTTGCTCTTACAGTTGTTACATGTTATGCATCAATGACACTGTGATTTTGAAATAAACATGGCATTTTTAGTTCTTAAATGATTGTGAAGTCCTTTTTTTTATTTTTATGCATTTCACATATGCAAAATGTAGCTTTTAATTATTTGGAGTATTTGTCAGTTAATAAAAGTAATATACTTTTAAATTCAGTTTGTTTTCGGGATTCTCTTATAGTGATATGATTGTTACAGTGCAGTGACTGTAAAAAGCCACTAAATACCAATGCAGGGCAAGAATTGCAAGCGCTTTTTCAATAACCTATTTGTAACTGGAAAAATCTGTAAATAATACTAATTCTAAGATGCTTCTGACAATGCTACTTTCTGTACCATTATATTGTGTGCAAATGATATAAAGAAAATGAAAGAGATAGTAGACCCAAGAATAAAAATTCTGCCCCTGAAGTACTTGTAAACCTTTGAAGATTTTACTTTCTTTTGAAAATATTTTGAAAAAAGATGAAATTTAATGAATGGTCCAGAGATAGAAGTTGTGTTTTTTGTTTGTGTGTGTGTTTATATGTATAGCGCCTTTATAATTTAGATCAAAGCAATTTAACATAGATAAAGTTCTAGTGAATTGGAACTGCTTCAGTTCAATTGTCACATGTAAATGTCATTGCTGAAACACTGAAGATAAACTTCACTGATGTACAGCTCTGCTATTCCCAAACCAAGCAAGCCGACGCTGTTGAGGAACAAACTTCACTAATTGATGGGGAGTGAAGGAAGAGGAAAATCCAGGCTCAGCTGGTCATGACCATTTCTCCTATGGCCAAAAGTCTTGTACTGTGCTGTAGTCTAGGCTTTGTGCAGAGGCTTGGTAACGATGTAGATCTGTTGTGGAGAAGCTGCAAGTATGAGTAGGTCACCAGGCTGAGTAGGTGTTCAGGCTATCCCACATAAACAATGCAGAGATTCGTCTGTCACTATAGGGTCTTTCAGGAATCAGTCTGTCTTTCCACGCATCCATGATGACTCACCATCACCGTATGCTCAAAATATAGGCTGAGACAAAGGTATGTAGAACTTAGGCCGTTCAAATTTTAATGTCTTGTTGGGAAGTGTTTGTAGCTGTTGTTGCCCTAAATAATACATCCTAACCATTATTTAGAGGATTTGGATTGTGTTTTATGTGTATGCTAATGAAAAATAAAGTGTCTTTAGTTTACATTCAAACTGACAGTGCATGTGCCTCCTGAACTGTGCTTGGAAGGCTGTTCCAGAGATTAGATGCCATATACAGTATGAGAAAAATCGACAGCCTACACTCAATTTTGATATTCTAGGAATAATCAGTTGTCCAGAATTAATTGAGTGGAGTGGACATGAGGGGCTGTAATACACCAGGAACTCCCTCAGATACTGGGGAGCTAAGCCATTCAGGGCTTTGTAGGTAGTCAAAAGTGTAGTTTTTCTGCACAAAAGTGTTCTTGTAGCTTTGTATGAGTACAATTGAGCCACTGAAGACACATGGAATGCTTTGGCAAATCTTTGGTTCCTTTAATGGACTTTGAATGTCTCCAAGGGACCATGGAGGTGACACATGCAAGACATTCAAAACTGTTAAAGGATTAGTCTTTGTATAAACCATTTTGAGGAATGTAAACAATAACAATGGTCCTTATGTATTTTTTCTTTTACATTTTTAATTTCGACAGCTTCTGAAAACCCAAAAAGCTCCATATATTGATGTTATGATAGTTGTTCTAACGAGGAGATATGATTGAATTGCCTCTTGTTACAGTTATAAAATAGTATGATAAGAAGCAGGAAATGTTCATGGGTCAATGACATTAACACATTGAAATGGTCTATAACCTACTCTCACAAAAACAAAACACTGCTTTTTTAAATTAATAAAACATTTTATTTTTCTGTTTTTTAGTGTTGTTTTCCCTCCCCATTCACAGAAGAGAATGAAGGTGAAACAACCTTCTGATGGCCATTGCTTGAAGTACATGACACATTTCCAAATTTCTACACTCTGTCAGTTGAAAACTAGATTAAAGATACATATTTGTGTTAGCATACACATAAAACCCAAATGCTCTTGAAATTCAAATCCTCTAAAGGATTGTTAGTCTGCATTATTTAGGGCAACTGGAGCCGGGAACACTTCCCAAAAGACATTATAATTTGAATGGCATCTGCGCTTATGTTAGTCTATTTTTTATTATTCCTGAGGTTTCCATAATCCTGGACCAGACCGTATCCTGAGCAGCTGCTGTGGTGGTCTCGGATGATTGGAGAGCATGAGGCCGATCCCTGTAAGACCTCAGTGATAGACGAGTCCTCGCATTGTTCCTGAAAGGCCAGCCTGTTCACCAGCAGGTGGCCACCCCCATCTGCAGCTTCTCCACGATGGATGTCCGGCTTTCTCCAGCCTCCGGCACCTAGACTGCAGCTCTGCACAAGATGTTTGGCCATAGCAGAAATGGTCATGCCCAACTGAGCCTGCTTTCTATCTAGGTATTTAATCCTTCACTTTGCCAATTGGTGACATTTTTTCCTTGCCGCTGTCACCTCTGGCTTGCATGGTTCGGGACTTGTAGGGCTGCGCATTGATGGATTACTCTTCAGTGTTTGAACTCGCAACAGTGAATATTAAACCACACTGAAATAAACTAAAATGAACTTCAACACTGAAAACTGGACTGACACTGTTTCAATTTACTACAATCCATGTGAAGCTGCTTTGACACAATCTACATCAGGGGTGTGCAAACTTGGTCCTGGAGGGCCAGGGTCCTGGAGAGTTTAGCTCAAACTTGCTTCAACACACCTGCCAGGAAGTTTCTAGTATATCTAGTAAGAGCTTAATACGCTGGTTCAGCTGTGGTTGATTAGGGTTGGAGCTAAACTCTCCAGGACACCGGCCCTCCAGGACCGAGTTTGGACACCCCTGATCTACATTGTAAATGCGCTATACAAATAAAGATGAATTGAATTGAACTGAATTTTCCACAGCATAACTCCATTCCTGGTCCTGGTGTTTATAAAGTTGTAAACTGTTATGCATTAGGAAGTAATGAAAGTTGAAAGTTATATGACTTTATCTGGCAGTTTTTCTTATTCCTATAGTTAAGTACCTATTCACCAATCCATATTTTCCAAAATGCATTAGCCAAGTATTGAATTTGATACCATGTCAAACTGGCATATAATTCTTCTTTTGCAAACAGTCCAGGTGGAAATGAAAACATTGTTTTTAGAAGAAGAAGAATATGATGATTGGGTGTTAAAACCTCCAAACCATTGGGATTCAAATATGATCTGGTTATTGGTCAATTCGAGTGATCAGAATTCAGCACATGCTCATGCCCAGTTATTGCTACTTACCTAATGTCCCATCGTTGGAGATATGGGTGCGCACACTGATCCCATGGCCCATAGACAGTTCCTCACAACACATTTTCCACACCATAACTCCATTCCTGGTCCTGGTGTTTATAATGATTTAAATGGTTATGTGTTAGGAAGCAATGAAATCTCCCAGCTGAAAGTTACGTTTCACCTTCTATTTTTTGTCATTCAAATAGTAAAGTAGATATTCATCAACCCAAAGATTCCACAAAGCATAAGCCAAGTATTGAATTTGATGCCATTTTAAACTGGCATACAATTCTTGTTTTGCAAACAGTCCAAGTGGTAATGAAAACATTATTTTTAGAAGAAGAAGAAGATGATGGTGTTAAAACCTCCAAATTCCATCTTTGTAGAAGTAGGTACACACACTCATCTGATGGCCCTTTGACCATTCCTCATAACCCATTTTCCCCTGCTTAACGTCATTCCTGGTCCTGGTGTTAATATTGTTGTAATGGTTATTTGTTAGGAAGTAACAAAATCTCCCAGATGAAAGTTATATGTCTTTTCCTTTCATTTTTGTCATTCCTATACTAAAGTAAATATTAACTAATTCATAGCTAACAAAATGCATTTGCCAAGTACTGAATTTGATGACATTTTAAACTGGTATACTATTTATCTTTTGCAAATAGCCCAAATAGTTGATGA
>CAIGQQ010033964.1:670981-719578 GCA_903798035.1 Danio albolineatus | reverse complement strand
ACCTGATGACTGTATTGAACCAATTTGTTGGACTGTGCGGTAATTTGACAGTCAGTGCTTTGGTATTGCAATGATGTGACTTCATGACAGATTTTTGTGTGTAATGGATGTTAAGTGTGTTTAGTGTTTTGCAAATCACTGTGTAGAGTTTTGCAACAAGTGTGAGGTTGACGATGTGTTTATAAATTTGCAAATATGGGCTGATGTTTTGCTTCTTGAGAGTAAGGTTTTGCTAATAGTGTACTACTTTTAATTTTAGTGTGTAAGCAATCCAAAAAAAAGTCATTTGAAAAATTAATGCACAATTAATGCACATTGTTTATGAATACCATGTACAGTATGTTGCACAATATGAGGGTTATAATGTGGTTTATTTTTTATTCTTTTAATTAATGTTGTACTGTTATATACTTTTTTCTATGTGTACTGTTGTTTATTAACTGTCATAAAATACAATAAATAAATCTTTAAAAAAAATCTAAGATAATTAAAGATAAAAACGATATTCAGAAGCAGTATATAACTTAGTGCTTAAATGAGGTTATTTGTGGAATATCATTCATGGCTGCTTAGACTCATTCAGCTGTTTCTAAGGTGATATGTTTCCATTAGCTATGCTAAATGTGTTTGTCTGAGTCGAAGTGCATGCTGCATGAGAGACAAATAACACATCAAATTTCCAATGCATGCTGTTGTGCAATAATTACTGCTTGTGTGTATGTAAATGGACCGGGCACGATCTTTGAGCCTGTCTTTATATCATAGAAAGTAAAACATTTCCTCACAAATTGCACACTTAAGAGTGGAAGCTGTTTAGGGCTGTGGTTGGTGTTTTGGGTTTTTCTTTGTTTTTGTATGTGTTCTCACTGAGCAAAGGATGCTGTGTGTTTGTGAAGTGAGGCAGGATTCAGAATCCAGTATTTGACCCATCTCAGTTACAATGAACATGTTAAATGAGCCACTGATGAGAATATAGGCTTTTTGCTAAATTGTTTCATTTAATTTTCTCTCTCATATCTATTTATTTGTTAGTATTTCACTTTTTTTCTGTCAGCCCGCCCACATGTTTTCTTGCATCATGGACATAATGTGTGGTATTAGTGCTAAATCAATCAGCTAGGTTGCCCAGACTCTCCCAGTTCTCCCCCTTAGCTCTTCCCATTACCCCTCATTTTGCACATTCATGTGGAGGGATAGGGGTGTCCCACTTCTCTTTAGCTTAAAGGTGTAAGGCTAAGGGGAAGGGCTAGATAGCCCTTGCAATGGAGATTTTTCAGGACTACACTTGAAATCAAGGGGTACAAAAAATTCCCGAAATATACCATCTACAATAGCAGCGTGGCCGCACACAGAAGTCAAGAGATGTATAAATTAATATATATATTTTTATAATTATTACAAATTTTTATAAATACACTCACAACGGTGTTCGTGTTTTACCGTCATGCTTAAAAAAAAAAAACAAGACAAAATTGCAAAATTTACTATAATAACAACTTTTATATAGTAGTCCCACAACATACCTTGACATTTGTTACTCAATGACACTTGAATACCCCATCAGAAAAGTCCAAAGTGGTTGGAATTACCTCTCTACAGTGTCTGGTATAATGTTAATGTTGTTTTAGTGTTTTATATAAGAAAATAAATCAACAAGGAATAAAAATGATTAAAAACAGATTAAAATGTGTTTAACAAGTTTTAAAAGAATGAAAAAGAAAAGAAAGACATAAGAGTGTGATTTGTCTGACATAGTACAGTGCTCATTCAGTAAAGGCACAGCTAAACAGATGTGTTTTAAGTCTTGATTTGAATGTGCCTAATGTTGGAGCACATCTGATCATTTCTGGAAGGTTATTCCGTAAACGGGGGTCGTAGTAGCTGAAGGGAGATTTACCCTGCTTGAACAAACCCTTGTATTCATTATGAAAGAACTGCTCCGATTAGTGCACCTTTATGTTTCAGACAGAGATTTCTGACTACTGACTCAGATTACTGACTCAGTAAGACATATACCAATTCCATCAATGTCCTATCTATGTTAAATGATCCTAGTCTTTTTAAACTTTATTGATTAAATATTAAATACTTGTCCCTTTAAGTACAAATGTGTACATTTTGTAAAGGTACCACCCCAGTGACAGCTTGTGTACCTTTATTCCCTTACCTTTTTTTTGAAATGCCAAATGTTTCTGCAATTACTGAATTACACAGTTGCCCTTAAGTGAGTCATATCCTACAATGAAATTTGTATTAAACTGAACTAAATCATCATTGAACTAACGACATAGGGATAACCAAGCCTGTTACTGTAGGGTTACCATCCTGCAGACTTCAGTTCCAATCCTGGTCCAGCACACGTGCCTGCATTTATCAAGTGACCCTGAACACCTCGATTAACTGGTTCGGGCATGTTCAGGCATAAACTTTCAGAGTGGTCAAATTTCATATCTGATTTCACTCCGTATGATTTATCATCAACACCTCAAGTACCTTCTCTGTGATAGATGCTTATTGTTCTCAAGGCCACTGAAGTCTTTTAGAATGCAGCTCTACCTCTGTTTGTTTTGTCTACCGGACGAGTCAGGTTTCTCCTTAGGTCTGCTCTCCTCTTCTAAAAAATGATGGAGATTCTGGCTTGCTTGGTTGTGGTTTGTTTTTAAATTAAATTAAATTAAACTGATGTGAATCAGGGGTGCCATAGTGGCGTAGTCGGTAGCACGATCGCCTCACAGCAAGAAGGTAGCTGGTTTGAGCCTTGGCTAAGTCAGTTGCCATTTCTGTGTGGAGTTTGCATGTTCTCCCTGTGGTCGCGTGGGTTTCCTCCAGGTGCTCCGGTTTCCACAAGTCCAAAGACGTGTTGTACAGGCTGTATTGTACAAAGTGCTATAGAAATAAATGCTTTTGTATTTCTTTCAGACTTTGAAATAACTGATTTCATCATGTGAAAATTCATTCATTCATTTCCACATTCATTCATTCATGGCCACAACCCATATGTGGGAAACATCCATACACACTCATTCACACTCATACACTATACGGACAATTTAGCTCACCCAATTCACCTGTACCACGTCTTTAGACTTTTGGGGGAAACTGGAGCACCTGGAGGAAACCTACGCGACAAAAACCCAGTACTGGGAAACACTCTCACATTCTCACACACACACACACACATACACTACAGTCAATTTACCTTGTTTAATTCACCTATATTGCATGTCTTTAAAATGTGGGGGAAACCAGAGCACCCAGAGAAAACCCACGCGAACATGAAAACTCCACACAGAAATGCCAACTAACCCAGTTGGGCCTCTAACCCTTTAGATTTGAGGCGACAGTGCTACCCACTGAGCCACAGTGTCTGCCCTATGTGGACATTTAGAATCAAAGTTTACAAGTTGCCCAGCCCACGACTCTTCATATGTTTGTTAGAGAGGTGCCACATACTAAAGCCCAGAAGGTGTAGTGACCTCCAGAGCATAAAGAACTGCTCAGTTTGTATCAGATGTGTTTCACATAAAAGTCCAGTGTATGAACAGGACATTCAGATGCCATGACCGGGGCTACAACTTTCAGAAACAATGTTTGCAAGTTTACCACCTGATGCTGGAGTGAAACGGAGGGTCAGGGCTCAGGGCCTCCAGTTCAGGGCCTCATGATAACAAGAGAGTAAATCAGCCTAAATTCAAAGCATTCTTCATTGGTCTGTGTAAAGTAAATGATGACAACTTTTTCTGTCTAAAAGTAAGGAAAAATACTATTTAAAAACTATTAACCATGTTTGATTTTAGGAATCAAAACTTTGACATTGTCTTTCCAAAACTATATAATCCTGGGAAAATGTGTGAAATTTCCATGTTTCATGTCACTTGGAGCAGTATATACTGTCTGACGAGGCTGAGTAAAACTCTGGACAGGTGTTTTAAGAAAGTGGACGATGCTTATGTTTTGAGGTTGCATTCACTTAGGCACAATCGTCAATGACAAATTTACATGTCTAGCAAAAGACAGACTCAGTTTTTGTTTTGAGGCCCTTCCTTCAGCGTTGAAGCTGTGTATACAATTGACTAAAAGGAACATATAGAAAAAGTAATTTATATCCCAGCTGGGTCAGTTTGTATTTCTTTGTGGAGTTTGCATGTTCTCCCTGTGTTTCTGTGTGTTTCCTCTGGTCCAAACACATGCGGTATAAGTGAATTAGGTAAACAAAACTAGCAGTGGTGACACGGTAGTTAGTGCTGTCACCTCACAGCAAGAAGGTCGCTGTTTTGAGCCTCGGCTGGGTCAGTTGGCATTGTCTGTGAGTTTGCATGTTCTCCCCGTGTTCGCGTGGGTTTTCTCCAGGTGCTCCGGTTTCCCCAACAGTCCAAAGATATGCGGTACAGGTGAATTGGGTAAGCTAAATTGTCTGTAGTGTATGTGTGTGAATGAGAATGTATGGATGTTTCCCAGAGATGGGTTGCGGCTGGAAGGGCATCCGCTGCGTAAAAATATGCTGGATAAGTTGGCGGTTGATTCAGCTGTGGTGACCCCGGATTAATAAAGGGACTAAGCCGACAAGAAAATGAATGAATGAATGAAGATATGTAAGAGTGTGTATACTGTATTGTATTTTGTATGCTAGTGTGAAATATTAATTTCTGCTCAGAATCTCATTGCAGACAATAAAGTAAACATTCACACTAGTAGAATGTGTGTAGCCCTACACCTGCTCCTTCTGGATTTGTTTTAATTTAACATTCTAAAAGAAATTTAGAGTAATCTTGAAAAAAGCAAACTGGTTTGTTCTCTTTGCAGCATTCTCTGGACTCTGTCATCTTATGTCAACAAGTCCACACGAACCCCATGGCGCAGCTTTACTACAACAAAGCCAGTAACTCTCCATACCTCGATCGTATCCCTCTGCAGATCGTGAGGGCAGAAGTTGAGCTGTCTGCCAAGGAACGAGCATACCTGACGGCCGTGGAGAAGGGTGATTATGCTGGAGTTAAACAGGCCCTTGAGGAGGCAGATATATATTACAACATTAATGTGAACTGCCTAGACCCGTTAGGCCGCAGTGCACTTCTCATTGCTATTGAGAATGAGAACCTGGAGGTGATGGAGCTGCTGTTGAGTCATGGAGTATATACTGGCGATGCGCTCCTCTATGCCATCCGTAAGGAAGTGGTGGGAGCTGTGGAGTTACTGTTATCCTACAGAAAGCCCTGTGGCGAGAAACAGGTAAGTAAAGCTGTAGCTTCCTCTGAAAGGACAGTGTATGTGATATTAAAATGATTGAATAGCATGTAACTGAACTGATAGATAGGATAGGTAACATTTTGAAACTCTTCAATGAGTCTGACGTCACATGACCCTTGATCAAGTAGTACAGTACAGCAAATATAAACTGTTCAAGCAAATCATAAACTTAAATAAGAAACATAAGGTATGTTGGAAGAAAACATTACTGAATTGATTCAAGTCTCATTTAATTGCTCAATGACTACATCACCAAAACAACAATGCAACAAAACGTATACCATTTTATCTCATTCTATGACTAAAAATGAGAAGTGTTTTGTCTGTTAGATTTGAATGTTGACTTCATTTATAGTTATGACAGACACCATTTGTTTGTATAAAAAAATTTAAATATTCGTTCATTCATTTTGCTTAGTCTCTTTAATAATCTGGGGTCACCACAACACAATGAACCGCTAACTTATCCAGCATGTGTTTTACGCATCGGATGCCCTTCCAGCTGAAACCCATCACTGGTAAACATCCATACACACTCATTCACACACATACAGTAGGGCCAATGTAGCTTACACAATTCACCTGTACCGCATGTCTTTGGACTTGTGGGGGAAACCGGAGCACCCGGAGAAAACCCACGCCAAACATTCTGGCACACAGAAATGCCAACTTACCCAGCCGAGGCTCGAACCAGCAACCTTCTTGCTGTGAGGTGATTGTGCTACCCACTGCACCACCATGAGGCCCAAAAATAGAAATATAATTATTTAATTAAAAAGATATATCAGCTGACAGGGTTCCTTGTAAATTTTATATCATCAGCTGAGACATAACTTTTCAAACCTTTAAAACTTTTGTTCACCTTTATACGAGCATAATTGAAGGTATTATTTATGAAATATGAGAGATTTCTGTCTCTCCATTGAATGTCTACTCTAATTCTTCAAAAAAAATTGTGATGCCTTATTTATTAATTTATTTATACAAGGACGATGTACAATGTACAACTTTAAGCACAATTTTAAAAATATTAAAAGTGGTACTCTCTCTAATACGTGCTGGTATTTTATTCCATCTTTCTGCTGCTCTGACTGAAAAAAATTGATTGTCCAAAAACATTTTTCTTGAGTTTAATTGAACAATCACCTCTAACCAATCTTATATTGTCTTTGCAGACAATCACACATTGTTTGAGAGGTGGTGGTGCAAGATCGTTAAATATTTTATACATTGAACACATATCAGCTATCATACTGACAGACTAGTCAAAGGTTAGTCATTCATGTTGTTCAATACAGTAATAATAGCTCTTTTTTATAGTTTGTTGTAATTTTTCGGTTTACTATAAATACAATTTTCTTTTGGAATCATTTGGAACAACTTTTTTGTGTGTGTAACAAGTTTTTGTGTGTAAACTAAGACTAAAATTGGACTAAATCTCATGAGACATTATATCCAAACGAATATGCAAAATTGGGATTTTATGGAATCAAATGGTTATAAATCAGAACCAAATCATTTCTTAAATCTGTGTCTATACCCAGCACTTTTGCTGTATTTAAAAAATGTTGTAATGTTGTATTTATTTATTTTTTTGCCATTAACTTTTTAATCTTGAGTGGAAGATTAAATTGTTTTACCTACTTTTTCATTGCTTTCCACACCAACAAATGTGTGCTGAGACTGCTGACTTGAGGAAACTTATATAAATCTCTGTCACAGGTCTCTTCCTACCATCTGAAATTAAAGGTATAACGATGGATGGCTCATTTCATGTCTGAATCATCTCATATAATGTCTCATTATCTCATATCTCTAGATCATTTGAGATTTAAAAACTTGAAGAGATTTTAAAATGTACTTAGAAAACATAATGGAACTTACAGAACGTAAAATTTTCTCTCTAGTTCCTAGTTAGATGACTCAGTCTTAAAATTTTTGACATTACACAAATAAATTAATCAATTCAACGTTACATATTTATATGTAAACTACACCTGGAGGTGTCTCTGTGGTTAGCACTGTCACCTCACAGTAAGAAGGTTGCTGGTTCGGGTCACTGTTGGGTCAGTTGGCATTTCTATCCACAGTCCAAAGACATAAGATATACTGTAGGTGAATTGAATAAACTAAATTGGCGGTAGTGCATGTGTGTAAATGAGTGTGTGGATGTTTACCAGCAGGGGCGCCGCTAGGAGGGGAAAAGTTAGGACGATTCTAAGGGCCCAAGCAGTTTTGGGGCCCCCAGAGATATTATAAGGGGCCCTAATGAGACTACCCCCGCAAAGGTTGCCATAGGGCCCCTGCCAGCCAGCGGCGCCCCTGTTTACTATTAATGGGTTGAAGCTGGAAGGGTATCCGCTGTGTAAAACATATGCTGGATAAGTTGGCGGTTCATTCCACTGTGGTGAGCCCTGATGAATAAAGGGGCCAAGCTGAAGGAAAATAAAAAAATGAATGAATGAATGAATGAATGAATTGCATCATTCATAGAAATAAGAAAACTCTGTGCTCCTATACTTTACATGTTGGTCCCAATTATTGCCACATTTATTCAATACTTTTTGCATACTTTTTTAAAAATCTGAATGTTCCATAATACCTGATGTGACTAGATGAAACCTGAGAAATTATTAGAAAGTATTTTTCCATACAGAATCTCTCCAGACCCTGTCTTTAATTCTTACCACAACTAAAAATGTTTAAATTTGAGTAAAGCACTTGCTGCTCTGCATTGCCTTCTGTAAGATCCAAGCATTAATATGCACAGCTATGTAGGCTATTTAGGAAATTCACTGTTGCTGTTTTGCCAACGATACCACATTTAAGGGTCCCTAAAAAAGTATAACACTCAAAATGGGGTTTCGGTTACAGTAGTACCTCTATAAAGTCCTTATATAGGGTGCTTATCACAGATAAATATTTTGATTGTAATATACAGTAACTAAATGCACATGAAATCTTTCTAGATCAATGCTTCAGTAAAAACTCTGCAAAATTAGAGTCTTGTTTGAATGTTACTCTACCATAAATGCTTTATACTCCCTATAGTGAAACATCACTACAAAATTACCTCATGAATTTATTGCCAAGCATAACAAAAATTCTGTTTAATTTTATGCAGTAAAACAGTAAAGCTCTAATGTCCACTGCAGGGGTTTCCAATCCTGCTCTGGGATAGCTACTGTTCTGCAAACGTTTTCTCTAACCAGACCCAACACACTCGCCTACAAAGTTTCTAGTGAGTCTGAACACGTTGATTTCGTGTTTGTTTTCTTTTTCTTGCCTCAAAGGTAGTCATCAAATGGGGTAATTACACAGCATTACCCTTCAAGTAGAGTAATGGTGCAGCAGTATTCCATATGCCATATTTAAGGCTCTAGAACCTCTCATCATTTCAGTCCAACCTTTAGAATGTTATTTCTGTCGAAATCTAAAACATGATTTTTTAAAATAGTCTACTGTTAAAAAACAGGAAGTTTAAAAACTTTTTGAAACAATATGACCACTTAAAAACGCATAATACCATGTACATGTTCTGTTTAAAGATTAAATTAATAGTTCAGCCAAAATTAAAATCATTTACTAGTTCCAAACCTGTTTGACTTTGTTTCTCCAGTTTAAAAAAAAAATGTGTTGAACAAAACTGGAAACCTGTAATCATTGGCTTCATAGTATTTTCCTCTACTATAAAAGTTAGTGGTTGCATGAGCAATATCGCACAAGTAGCGGTGCAATATGGCTGTATATCGGCACTAATGGGAGGCGTGCATTTAAAATATTTAAAATAAGCACTATCCTTATAAATAAACTGCATAGTTGCAGTCTAAACAACGACATTCTTGCCTAAAAAAGCCTCAAAAGTACATTATGTTGTCCAACAGCTGCTGCATTTGACAAACTGTAGTGAGTTTATTGACCTGCTGTCACTCTATGTGGGCGGAGCAATACACAAGAGTGAAGAGGTTGTACGAGTTCTGATATTGCAGAATACTGCACAGCTATCAGCCCTTCATATTCGAGAACCAGACAGAACTGTTGTATAAATGTTTTTAGCATTTTTCAAAATATCTTCTTTAGTGTTCTACAGAAGAAATAAACTCATAAATGTTTGAAACAAATTGAGGGTGAGTAAACAGTGAGCATAGAGTAAAGATGGTGATCATGCCCTTTTATGGAAAATAGATCATTATAATTATTTAATGCCTTCTTTTTTTACTCTTTAAGGTTCCCTCTCTCATGATGGACACACAGTTTTCTGAGTTTACGCCAGATATTACACCTATCATGTTGGCTGCCCACACTAATAACTATGAGATAATCAAGCTCCTAGTTCAACGAAAAGTCACTATCCCTCGGCCACACCAAATCCGCTGTGACTGTGTGGAATGTGTATCCAGCTCTGAGGTGGACAGCCTGAGGCACTCCCGTTCACGACTAAACATCTACAAAGCTCTTGCCAGCCCTTCTCTCATAGCTCTGTCAAGTGAGGATCCCATCCTCACAGCGTTCAGACTGGGCTGGGAGTTAAAAGAGCTCAGTAAGGTGGAGAATGAATTCCGACAGGAGTATGATGAGCTTTCACAGCAGTGTAAGCTTTTTGCTAAAGACCTGCTTGATCAGGCTCGTAGTTCCCGTGAGCTTGAGACAATCCTCAACCATCGGGATGACCACAGTGAGGAGCTGGACCCTGGTGAGTGCAGAGACCTGGCCAAACTTAAACTAGCCATCAAGTACCACCAGAAGGAGGTGAGTATCCAATTTTAACAAGAGGCACTAACTATCCATATAGTGTATAGGAATGTGCATCTTATCTCAAATATTGTCATTACAGTTTTTCCCAATTGTTTAAACACATATTTGAAAGCTTGCCTCATATTGTCAGAACTCTACACACAAATCAAAACACACACACACACACACACACACACACACGCACACACACACACACACACACACAAAGAGAGAGAGAGAGAGATTGTGCAAAACCCTTCAGTTCACCAGCAAAATCAAACTTTACATTTAAAACAATGTAACTTCTTCTCAAAATGGTGTTTTGTTTTCAAATGACACACACAAACCATCACATGAATAGAAATTTTTATAAACCAGTTGATCAAGGATGTGCTTAAAGTAAAAAATTAAGACCACTTCTCCATTCATCATAATGACTTACTGTAAGCCTTTTTTGTTCAGTTACTACACTTACTACAGACAGTACATAGGCCTACATAAGAGCATTGTAAAATATTTCAGAATATTGTTTTTATACAAAACACAAAAATACACAGTTCCTAATATATTTTACTGTATTTTTTTTCCACAAAAACTGTGTACACAGTGTTCATCCCTACCAACACAAAGTTGCACATAACATGGTCTACATATACCAACAACAGAAGTATTTACTGAATAGTTACATGTGTGACAGATGTTTACCCCTGTGATGAGTTAGTATGCAAAGTAAGGCAACTGACTTAACTATTTTGAATAGCAGTATGTTCCTTGTGAAAACGAGATTTTCTTCATGAAAATTGTGCCAAATACAGAGAATTGTGTGCAGTGTTTTCAAAAATTGTGAACTGTGCTTGTAGTTTAGCAGAATTGGTTCAGGGGGTTGGTACATCAGTTACATGTTGTAGTCATTGTGTCTGAAGTACAAGTAATTGTTTGTAAACAACTAAGAAAAACTGTAACAAGACAGGTTGGTCGTTCAAATGTTTGATTGAATCTTGTAATAAAAAGAAATAGAAGAAATTTTAGACTGATATTGTATACTGATTAAAGTTTCAATCAAATGTAAAATTTAATCATCGTATTACTGCCTGTAATGGGGTATATGCACACGGACTTTTAATTTTCAGTCAGCCAGCCCAAGCATTTTCGTTGAACTCCGCCCTGCATTAAAAAATGACCATGTTTAAGATCTAATTTCTTTAAAAATCAGTGGTCTTCACTGCCTCATAGATATATTTTAATATATATTTTAATTACAGTACAACATCTATGCTGTAAACGGAACTGTATGAAATTGAAAAAAGTCTTAACCTAAAGTTTATCATTGGATGAAAAACATTTCTTTTACAAAAACATTTTTTTATTGAAACAAATCAGTCAAAATAAGTCATATTATGTCTCAGTAAGAAAGACCTCTTCAAAAGATCAATGCCTCTGCTGGTGGATGAAATATTATGTTGCCAAAAATTCATCTTATTCTTTATATTAGTAATTGTAGATATTCTTGAAGTCATTTTTGAACTTGTAATATTATTTTTTTTCTCCCCAAAGACTTAAATAAAAGTTTCTGTCTCATTTTAAACATAAGCAACTAAAAAAATAAGATAAATAATACATCTTGCTAAATTTATTTTATTAATATGATAATTGTCAGTATATTTATAACAAATCTGTACATACAATTCAACATCCAGATCTTTTTTTTGACTAATTGCATCTCTGTCTATCATCATATCTTTCTCTTTTTTTTATTTATTTATTTTGCGTTGTCTCTTGTCACTTTATGTACACTGGAATACATAGAATACATAAACGCAACACTCAGTGTAACTGAGCATTTTTATAACAGCTGCTTTCTAATGCTAATGGAGTTATTGGGAAATGCTTTTATGAGAGGTCAGAATTCAGGTTGGTAACAGTTCAAGTATTTTCAGTCATTTATCTGTGTAGCATCTCACAGCAGAACTGATTGCTTTCATAATAATACTGCAGAGCAATGTAGATCAGACAGTAAAAGAAAATCTTAGAACTTTCTTTTTTAAATGTAAAAATACATCTCAGATTAGCTGTAACATTAGCTATGTTTACATCCACCTATGCTCATTTTGGATTATCGCATAAAAAAAGCTTGATGGAAAAGCAAGATAATTCTGAAAATTATCTTTAATAATGGCATTTAAATGTATGCGCATAGCAGAGTAAGTTAAACTTTTTATTTGATAAATAAAAATGTGCATAAACTACGATGGAAATGCTTTTAATGAATAAATTCTAGTATGTGCATTTAAAATAAGTGTGTAAAATGTGTGAAATGGGATGCAATAATGGAAAAACCTGCAGCCGACCACATTGTAAAACATCTAAAATGTTGTTTTGGTCATTCTGAAATGTCTTAACCATTTCAGTATTATTATAATATTATTAATTACCTCCAGAACTGTCAAGAGCATCTGTGCTCTGTGATTCATGCCTCCAAATGCCACCACACGTTCATTGTGTGTCAGCATTGTCTTTTGAGGCATAAGGAATAGACTTACGCAGCTTCTCCTACCAAAGCAAATGAATAAATCTTTTATGTGATATTCCAGTTTTGTACATACATTAAATTTGCATATTTGGGTGCAAACATAGCTTAATGTTTCATAATACTTATCCACTATAAAAGTTTTTATCAGCTGTTGTGTAACAGCTTGTGTACAGTAGGAGAAATAAGTATTTTTTTCTCAGAAAACATAATTCATGAAGAAAAGTAGGTATAGAAAGGCAGTGAAAGGCCAGACAGGTCAGAAGTTATTCAGCAACACTCTGTCCTTTGTCACTGTAAATTAATTTACAATTATTTAGCCAATTAGCCAATCATCTGACTTGACGGTAGCACAATCACCTCACAGCAAGAATGTCACTGGTTTAAGCCTCGGCTGGGTCAGCTGGCATTTCTATGTGGAGTTTGCATGTTCTCCCTGTGTTCGTGTTGGTTTCCTCCAGGTGCTCTGGTTTCCCCCACAGTCCAAAGATATGCAATATGTGAATTGGGTAAGCTAAATCGTCCTTAGTGTGAATGAGTGTGTGTTTTTCCAGTGATGGGCTGCAGCAGGAAAGGCATCTGCTGCGTAAAACAGATGCTGGATATGTTGGCGGTTCATTCCGTTGTGGCGACCCCAGATTAAAGAGCCCCTATTATACATTAAAAAGGGTCATATTTTGGTTTTGGGGGTCTCTAACAACAGGCTGATATGCATGCATGGTCAAAAAACACTTGCATTGTCTTATAATTTGCATTTATTTTTACCTAATTTTCCCAGCGACACCCATATGAATCATTCAGCGATTCACTCCAAAACCCCTCCTTAGCGTGATGCTAATCTGCGCTGATTGGACTGATGACCCAGTTTGTTGCGATTGGTCAACATCATTCAGTGTGAGAGAATGCCCACCACAGCTTATCAATATTGAAGTAGTCATAGTGTTCTGCGTTCTGCCAACAGTCGCCCGTATTTCAGACACCTCACCCCCGAAACTAACCCCCCGGTCTCCCAGCATACTACTCTATCCCTAACCATAAGTAAAAACAGTGACACACATGCAGTATTAATGCACACAGGGGCAAAAGCTGAACCATTATAAAACAGGACTGCCGCACGTGTGTAGGAGAGCTGATGTAGCCATAGCAACAACAAACAGCAGAGGGACACGAGTTCACAAACGCATTTTAATCTGTAAACAAAGCGGCACACGTCACGTTTCAGTGTTGTTTTAGACACGATATGAGAATACAAGTTAACCAGATACACTACAAGCGGTTACAAGTTCCAAAACACAATTAAATACATCATTTACAAGTTAGAGAAAGCAACAAGGCAACCGTTTTAATCACACTTACTTACACTTGTTGGATAGCAGGCCAGATTCACCGTCAGGCCACCAGGAAATGTCCCTGTGCTCCCTATGGCCAGCCCACCCCTGCATACATCAATAGTCTTTTCTGATCCTTCCTTTAACAAATGGTCAACGAATCCTCCGTTGTAAGCATGTAAATTTCAGAAGCACTCCTCAGAGGGAACACAGCACAAGGCTGGGCTATAATGCTAAGGCATTTTTGCAAAAACAAACCTCAACCACTGACACTTCATAGTTTCATCTCTGGTTCATCTGGACACTTCCAATAATATTCAGCTGAGCACATGTTTGCTACAGGGCTCTTCTCTGTGTTGCCAGATGTAGCTGACTGATTCCAGCCCAAACCCTATCCAAAAGGTTTTTACCTGCACAATCAGAACTATGAGTCGACTCTTTTATAGATGAATCAATAGTTTTAAACACGGTGCATTTTCAGATTTAAGCCTTAGCTGGACATTTCACTTCACTTAGAGCTGTGGTACACACTGCATGCAAGCTCATTTTCAAAAACCCATAATAGGGGCTCTTTAATAAGGAACCAAGCCGAAAAGACAATTAATGAATGAATGAAGGAAACCCAAGAACCATCAATTCAACTCATCATTCAACTTTATTGAAGTCTGAGAAAAAATCTCACCTGAGCAATGCATGTGACTTCATTCTCAATAAGAGAGTCATCTTTAAGCTTAAGCTTTAAACAATTTTTGCTATTTCAAGTCATTAGCACCATCAGAAATATGTTTCCTGAGAAAAATGATAACGTGTTGAATACTTATTTTCCCCACTGTATATCAGTGTATTTAGGTGGTCATCATGGTCAATAGTTAACAATAAACAGATAAAATGAACATTATGTTAACATAACATATACATGCCCCAAGCATATTTCAACACAAAAAAATTCACATTTATTCTTTTAGCAGACACTTTTGTTTAAAGCAACATTCAACCAAGGAACAAGCATTTTGTCAATGACAAAATCAACAATAAAAACATAAATACAACAGCAAATTTCAATACTGGATCACAAATATTTGTCACATAGTTAATTAAGTAACACAAAACAGAATACAAATCAAAATATGTTCATATCATTTCAAATAATCCAATATACCAAGTAGCCAAGTAGTTTTTGGCATAATATCTGTGGTTTTACGTTTATGTGATTTAATGTATTCTACACTAAAGGGTAAATGTCAGTCAGCAAAAAAATGTTATGCCAGGTAGCATACCTTAAATGTATTTGTCAATGTATTTTCACTCGCTTATTAATAAAACATTATTATATTATTTCAGTTTGTTGCTCAGCCCAACTGCCAACAACTCCTGGCAACACTGTGGTATGACGGTTTCCCAGGTTGGAGGCGACGTCATTGGGCAGTGAAGCTTGTCACATGCTTCATCATTGGTCTGCTCTTCCCTGTATTCTCCATCATATACCTTCTGGCTCCAAAGAGCACACTGGGAACCTTCATTAAGAAACCATTCATCAAGTTCATCTGCCACACAGCCTCCTACCTGACCTTCCTCTTCCTCCTTCTCCTCGCTTCACAGCATATAGTTCAGACTGATCTGCATGTACAGGGACCCCCACCAACATTTGTTGAGTGGATGATCTTACCTTGGGTTCTAGGTAAGACTTTTTGGGACATTGAGTACAAAAACAGTATAGATAGATAGATAGACAGACAGACAGACAGACAGACAGACAGACAGACATTGTGATGTTTTTCCAAATGCAGTTAAATATTGCAGAGGCCATAGTTTTGCTTTACTGCTTTTCCTTACCATCTCTTAGCCACAAACTAATAGAGGTTGAAAGGAAGTGTTAATCTGTCCAAGCTGGCAAACTGATGTCATCAGAATATCAATGTTAGTGGAATGGACGCTACATTTCAATTTTATTGATTTTCTTTTCTCAGATCTTCTAAGAAAACAAACAATTTCAAGCTGTTTAACATGCTTGCTTGCTTAACTTACTTTGATTACTTTAATTGACTAAACTGCATCAGTCATTACAAATATGTCATTATTAGAGTACTAAACAGATTTACATTAAAGTATTATTTTGTTGAATAAACATTATTTCATTGACGAAAGTACTGCAGGCTTGTGGTTAGCACACCATATAGCAACATATAGTACTATTACAGTTTTTTACATTTGTTTTGCCACAAATTTCAGATTATTTAAATTTTCAAAACTCTAGACACACAATTCAGAACAGTTTTTGCAAAACTTTTTTTCTGTCACACTTTATTTTGATGGTCCGTTTGTTGAATTTAAGTTACATTGCAACCAATTCTTATTAGATTATAAGTAGACTAGGGGTTAGGTTGGGGTTAGGGGTAGGGTTAGTGTAATTTAACATGTACTTGCAAAGTTTCTTATATCTTGTATCTTAAAATATTACATTTAGACAATGAAAATTTCAGGCAGATCTAATGACATCAGTTATCACTTAATATGACCTAACTGGACTACATTATCTATAGATTTCAACCTTATTCTCTCTACATATGGTTTCTTTGTTCCATGTACCACTTTTACAGACAATGTTTTCATACTTGACATCAATGTTTGCAAGAAAGCTCAATCACAGCAGACCAATGTTAGACCTGGATTCACATTGACAGAAGGTTCTTTCCCAGATGTTTGACTAATGAAAACACCACTGTGATGTGGAGGAGAACCTGTGGTCTAATCAAGACTAGACTGATGGAAACACAGATCTCAAAATAGAAATCTAATATTTGGAAATATATGCAAATTAAGGCGGCACACAAGATTTGGGCCAGATGTAAAATGTAGTATTTGGCCTATTTGTTACAAATTGATATGTTACGTAAGTTTGTCCTGTCTTGACTCACATTTCACATACATCAAAATAATTGTTCAAAAAAAAATCTACAACCCAGGTCGCTTTGAGAAAAAGCTCGCTCATAGTGTGCCTAAATCACAATGCTTCATGGGTTTATCAATTCCATTGCAATCGTGACACACTAACCTATCTGGCCCAGTTCAGGCCCAGTTATGAGTTATTAACTTGGCTGTGACTTGACCCAGATATGGTCCATGTTTGGCCCTTGTCTGGAAGACAGATATGGCCCAGTCATGTACCATAATTTACTGCGGCATGCGGTCAAAATCTGATTGTGTGGGCCAGAGAAATTTTGCAGTGTGGGTATATGTTATGTACATATATGTTATGTATATATAGGAATGAACCGCCAACTATTCTGGCACATGTTTTATGCAGCAGATGCCCTATCGGCCACAACCCAGTACAATAGAGTAATATATATGATATTTGATACATATGACATACTATATACAGTATGTAGAATCTAAATGCAGTTTGTATATGTTGTCATATATCATGGTATATACTGTATCAGCTTTTAATGTGGGAACATGCTGTAAAAAACACTTTTAACTTGTGTTAAAACCTGTGTTAAAAGTTGTTACTGTTTAGAGTTTTGTATCTGGAGTTTTGAAAATTGACATCAGGGTTCTGAAGTCTGTGGCAAAACAACTGAAAAAACAAAAACAAAACTGTAAGTTAAAGAGAAAAATTAAGCCCTGAAAATAATTGTTATGCTGGGATCCAAAGTGTAAAACATGTAGTCTTAAATATGAATTTAGCCTAACTAATGAAGAAACAGTAATCTGTAGCATTCATTTAGCTAGTTCATTCCTGAAGCAGTAAAAATACTCGGCTGCACAGGAAACATTGTAATATTTCACTTCAAGGGGGTATACCTAAGACTGTTTAAAGTAATGACATGACATGAGAATTTTATTGATATTGTTTGATTTATTCATAATTTATATGCTTGCTTATGTCAACTGTTTTTAAGTGACATTTGCTTAGCTATTATTTTAAATGTAAGGTTGACATTGCTTGAGATGTCTTTGTTAGGACAACTGGTTTTTATAGTCTTGGTAATGTTGGTAAATTGTCATGACAAATTCAAAGATGATATGATGCATTTCTTTATGTCAAGATACTACAACAAGGACATCACAAACAATGAAAACCCCTATGACCGAATGACAAATGGCATATGAGCAAAAGACATCTAAATTCATAAGCAGGCATAGAAATAGATGCATCTATGGTTGTATCATCCTGATCAAGTAATTAAATGCTTATGAATTATTGATTTAATAATTGAAGGACTTCTAGAAAAAAAAAACAGAGGAAATCATACCTTAAGCCTCAGTTCAGAACTGATTACACCAGGCCTCCGTTATTGCAATGGCTTGAGGTATTCTTTGAAAACATGGAATCAGATACAAGTGGAGGCTTGAAACAAATTATCTGTAGTCTGGATAACAGGTGCAATCAGAGTAGATGGAGTTTCCTTTATTACAGTGAATATGAAGTCAAGCCCAATGTATTAAAACAATGAAAATATATATTTTCAATGACAGATATATAGTGGGTATGTACAGTATTCAACATGTCACCATTTTTCTTAGAAAATATATTTCTTGAAGATGTTGATAACAAACGAATAAATACATATATGGAAAGAAAATGAATCTAATTAGTTTACAAATTAAGTTATCTGTCATAAAATAGGAAAACATAGAACGCATGAAGAAAGGGAGGTGTCAAAAGGCAGTGAAAGCCCAGACAAAAGCTGAAATCTTTCAGAAGTTATTCAGCAACTGCCCTTGCTTATTATAAATAAATATTAGCAGCTTGAGTCCAACATCTACATTAGCAGGATGATAAAAATTAAACCAGAGTGGACATTTCAGCAAGATGATGATCCAAAACAAGGAACAGATCCAACAGTCAAGGAAACTCTCAATTGGTTTCAGAAAAAGAAAATTATGCTGTACAATGGCCCAGCCAATCCCCTGACTTTAGTCCAATAGATAATACAAAATAAAGTTCAAATTTGAAAGATGAGACTCACAAAACCGTCAAGATTTTTACACTCTGTTAAAGTCACACCTGAGCAATGCATGTTCTCCACATGAGTCGTCTTTTTCTGAAACCTAAGTTTCTTTATTCTACATTATTTAAAAACTAATTGAAGTTATAAAAACTGAAAAAAGAAAAGAATAGAAAGGTTTGTTATGCACACAGCAATAATGCAGAAGAAATAACTTTGATTTTAGGGAATTCTGTGCTAAAAATAAAAAGTTTAAAATTGTATGGTTTTGCAGTTGTCGTATTTTTGTTGTTCATTTTACATTGCAGGCTTCATCTGGGCAGAGATTAAAGAGATGTGGGATGGAGGTTTCACAGAGTATATCCATGACTGGTGGAACCTGATGGACTTTGCAATGAACTCACTCTACCTGGCCACCATATCTCTTAAAATGGTGGCTTACTTTAAGGTTGCTTAGCATTGCTTTTTATTCAACAATAAAGAGTAGACACTTTCACAAAAGAGCTAATGTAACAGTTCCCTTAAAAAAATTAATGCAGTTAAAAAAAAATTAATGGTGCAATTTTTTAAAGGAATACTGCAGTTTTAGTTAACTTGTGAAAAGTGCAGTTTGTTGGACATGAAAAAAAACTGCTTTATTTAAGTATATTGCAGTATTACTGCATACAACTGAAGTACTACAACCAACTGCAGTACCTCTACTGCAATACAACTGAAGTACTACAACAGTACAACTACAGTACACATACTGCAATAGTACTGAAGTGATCCTACTACTGTAATGCAGTACAACTACTGCAATACAACTAAAGTATTACTACAATACAACTGCAGTACAACTACTACTTTTCCTGCTCGGTAGACAATAGTTTCCAAATGAGGTTTCAGTACTTCAGTTGTATTGATAAAGTACCACAATATATTGTGTTGCACTTTTCAGAAATATAATTAACTACAGAAATACATCTACAATCTTCTACATCTGCAATACATAATAAAACTAAAGTGTACTTTTAATACTTTTGTACCTAAAGGCAATAAATTATATTACATATCACAATATTGCCCCTCACAGTTTATTTAAAATTACTTCAACTGTACTGCAGATTTTACTGCTGTTGAACTTTGCATTATAGTTGAACTGTGTTTATACCTCATTATACTGCAATTTTGCAGTTGCATTGAATTTTGGCACAGTTATTCTTGTATATAGGCTACTGCTGTTGTACTGTTTAGTTCACTGTAGTTATTTTGTTATGATCTGTTTTTGCAAATAAACTCTTAAAATTCTAATTGGGAAATTACTTGAATCCAAAAAACATCCCTGAAAAATGTACAAAATATTATTGGAAGATGATGAAGAACAAACCCCCTTGGTACACAAGTGCAGTACAGTTCTTACTACACCTTTGGCATATTAGACTACAGCAGCACAAGTGCAGTAAAGACGGAGTTTACTTGTTTTTACTCCAGCTTACTATAACTTATACTGCTGTTGAACTTTATTGTACTGTATTTGAATTGTTAATCTGTGTACTGCTGTTGTACTGCAGTTTTACTTCAGTTTACTGCAATTATTTTTGTAAGGTTAGGCCTATATAATTTAGCCAATATTGCAAATGAGTTGTAGTACTAGAAAATAAGGTTTTCACCATACTAACTTTATTCATTTTTATCTATTAGTATAACAGCTCTCGTCCTCGTGTGGAGTGGGAAATGTGGCACCCCACACTCATCGCCGAGGCTCTCTTCGCCATCGCCAACATCTTCAGCTCCCTGCGTCTCATCTCTTTGTTCACTGCCAACTCTCACTTGGGCCCACTGCAAATCTCTCTCGGTCGCATGCTGCTGGACATTCTCAAGTTCCTTTTCATCTACTGTCTGGTGCTTCTGGCCTTTGCCAATGGCCTCAACCAACTCTATTTCTACTATGAGACAAAGGCGTCTGAAGAGCCCAACAACTGCAAAGGGATTCGCTGTGAGAAGCAGAATAATGCCTTCTCCACGTGAGTGAAAAAGCATTAAGTCATTTAGTAGAATACTTAGGCTACTGAGAAAAATAAGTACACTTTTAAGTGCCTATTATGGAAATCATATACTTTGCATATGAGCAATCACACAAGTGGCCATTCAATAATTCAACAAGTAGATTTTCACGCTTAAGGGAAAATATTAACAATTAATCATAATTAGTTATAATATTTAGATTTTACTAAAACATTTTACTAGATGCTTTTACTTGACGAGAAGTGTTCATTCCATCACAGTATGTTAATTTCCAGCTCGTAAGAAATAAACTTCAACAATTCAATGCTACTTAGAGTCAGGGTTTGTGGTGGGGAAAAGAAGCGAGGACTCAGTTGCAGACAAAATTGCAGATTTATTATAAAATAAAGATAAAACAAAAAGGCAAAACAAACTACCCCCAGAGGGAAAACATTAATAAAAAGGCAAAAATAAACTTGACTGAGCTGGCAGGAAAAAGCAGGGCTGAACAGGGCTGGACACAACAGGACAGGGGTATAAACAATGGCGAACTGGCACAGGACAGCAGACATGAGGAGAATATAAGCAAAAATAATTAACAAACAAGAGAGACACACACACAATGACAGTAAAGAAACTCAAGTCAAGCACAACAAACAGGACAAGACAGAGCTAATGTCTGGACTCTGCCATCAAAACAAGAATTTACAAGACTGGAGTGGCAAAACCCTGACACTTAGAACATGTAGTAAATATTGCTATTATTTTGGACCAGTGATGTTATGAGCAAACAATGAACAACTTCAAGTGTGATACAAGTAAGGCTTTACATTAAACAATTAAACTTATCTACCTACACACACACACACACACACACACACACACACACACACTACAGCCAATTCTACACAAAATACAGCCATTTTGTTTAACCAATTCACCTATACCCCATGTCTTTGGGAAACACCCATACACTCTCTCATACACACACACACACACACTACAGCCAATTTTGTTTAGCCAATTGACCTATACCACGTCTTTGGACTATGGGGGAAACAGAGCACTCGGAAGAAACAGACATGAAGAGGGGGGGACATGCAAACTAACAGAAAAATGCTTCCTGGCCCAGCCTGGATTCTAACCAGCGACCTTCTTGCTGTGAGGTAACCACTGAGCCACTGCGCTACCACCACTAGAATCGTTACATATTCTGCTGACTTTCATTGGGTTGCCATGTGAATGACATCATAAAACTTAGAAACATTAAAAAAAAAATTAACATGTTGTGCATTTTACGTTTAAGTTTCATAACTGTATTAATCCTATGAGGGGCAATTAAATGTACAGTATTAGGCAAGGCAAGGTGGCGCCACGGTGGCGTAGTGAGTAGCACGTTGCAAGAGCAAAAGCAGGCATGTGGGTTAAACTGGAGCACCTGGAGGAAATCCATGCAAAAACGAGAACATGCAAACTCCACACAGAAAGGTCTCCTAGCCCAGCTAGGAATTGAACCAGAGACCGTCTTGCTGTAAGGCAACTGTGCTAATCACTGGGTGCTACTGTGCAAAATGTATTTGGTATGATAAATTATAGTGTGATAAATGATTTAGTATGATTAAGGATGCTACGTTTCCCCCATGTAAATTCTATTAGAAGTAGTGAAAATGGTAGACTGTGGCATAATAAAAGCTGCTTTTTCCATTCATGAATTTAGCAAACGCTTTTATCCAAAGCGACTTACATCTGTGAACACACACCCAGGGAGCAGTTGGGGGATCAGTGCCTAACTGAAAGGAATTACCTCAGCCGTGGTATTGAGGTGCTGGTACCCAGACTTAAACCTTATTTTAGGATAGCAAGTCCAACTCTCTCACTTCATGCTTGACTCAATTCATTTCAAATCATTTCAGCCTTACAGTAGTTCATACTATGATAAATGTGATGTACTTTTAGCTCACACAAGACAATGATTTCTGGATGAGTCCCATAGGTGTATTGAAGATAATAGAAACATGATAGTAGGAATTAGGAAAAACAGTATGGCAGTTTTTGCTTTTGCACCTTTATTAATTCATTCTCTCTTTGACTTTACAGGCTCTTCGAAACTCTGCAGTCTCTCTTTTGGTCTGTGTTCGGACTGTTAAATCTGTATGTTACCAATGTGAAGGCTCGTCATGAATTCACAGAGTTTGTAGGAGCCACCATGTTCGGCACTTACAACGTCATCTCTCTGGTGGTACTACTGAACATGCTCATTGCTATGATGAACAACTCCTACCAGCTTATCGCAGTGAGTGCCTGATTATTTCTCATCATGTTTCACCTCAATTGTTTGGGACTGGATGTAGGGCTAAGAAATTTTGAGCACTTTTTAAAAACCTTTGGTCAGCTGTGATTGTGAACCTAAAACCTATCCAACTTTGCACTTACATTTTAAGCATAAAAACTCACCAACCATCCACAAAGCAGTTTTAATTAGTAAACTACAGTGCACCTGGAAAGTATTCATAGCGCTTCACTTTTTCCACATTTTTTTCTAATACAGTCTTATTCCAAAATTGATTAAATTATTTTATTTCCTCAATGTTCTACACAAAGTGTGTAGATTTGAAAAAAAAAAAGATTTCTTTCTTTCACCAGTTAGAAAACTACACAAAAAATAGTATTATATCTAGCATGTTTTCAGTTATATAGCAAGCAAAATTGTCAGTGCAAAAGGATCGCTGGTCTGACTCTCACACGCGCTTTGTCCTAAAGCGACTACTGTATGCTTAGTGGTTGGCCGGCGGGGTGCAGAAATTACACTTATTACTAAGCCATACTTAAATGCTATAACAGACCGAACTATTAAAGTAACATGGTAAACAATATAGGGACCCCGTCACTGGTTGTCATTGTTCAAAAATAAACCAATGTGAGGTGAATATAAACCAACTTCAGCTTAATAAAGCAGGCTAGGCAGAATAGCACTATTTACTTATGTTTTGTTGTTAAACTAAATAAAAATCTACATTATCGATGCTGTAAAGGGTACCTCATGAAATTGAAAATAATCACATGAATCTTTCGCTGGAAGATTTCAGTGGCTGAACAACACACTTTTGTGCATACAACCCATTCACAAAAGAACAAAATCTACATAAGCTTTGCATGACTAAAATAGTTTTAAAACATTACCTATCTAAAAGAAATACTTCAGCCATGGTGTCATCCTTCCTCCAGCGTGCAAAAGTAACTCCAATATTAATTAAGGATTT
Organism: Danio albolineatus; assembly: GCA_903798035.1. Lineage (NCBI taxonomy): Eukaryota > Metazoa > Chordata > Actinopteri > Cypriniformes > Danionidae > Danio > Danio albolineatus. The sequence goes on along the minus strand of CAIGQQ010033964.1, from coordinate 695,541 downwards.
TAAAAAGTTTTCATTCAGCATTTGTTTCTACTGCTGTCACTCTTTCTTTTTTTTGTGAATGCTAGTGCATACACAAACGGTGGATCAGTCTGCGTAAACAGGGGTGCGCAAATGTACAAATCTACATTTATTGACAGACAGTTTGAGCTACAGTACTTATCAGAATTACGGGAATTATCGGCCAGACAAATTTTAATTGGACAAACTTTTTTAGTCTTATGCCTTACCCAGAATATAAAATACATAAAAATACATTTAGATCATTTACTTTAAACATTACTATTGGAATTTAAATAGACTTTCAATTAGCATAACAAAAATGTGTAAAATGTGTAAAATACTGGATCTTTAATATCTGTAGATTACATGTGTTTGTGTATTCTCTAAATGCATTCACAGTAGGAAGTATATTATGTTTGAACAGACGATCATATTCAGTAGTTTTGTGACAGTGTTGGGTTCATTTTCATGTTCTGTTCTGTGCTTATATAAGCTACATTTGGTGCCATGTCTACATTAGAGTGTGTGTCTCACAATGAGAACTGTTATTCAAGTAAACAATTCTTAAGGCGCATCATGCAATAACAGGACAAATTGTGCAGAAACAAAGCCAGCCTGGGACACTATCCCAATTGGCACTTTCAGCCCCATCCTGCATCCAACTCACTGCCTGTTTTTCTACTGTAGGATCATGCAGACATCGAGTGGAAATTTGCTCGTACTAAGCTCTGGATGAGCTACTTTGATGAGGGAGGGACGTTACCACCACCCTTCAACATTATACCTAGCCCAAAGTCTGTGTGGTACCTGTGTGTGTGGCTGCACTGCCGATTGTGTGGACATGGAGCGCCTAGGCACGAGGACCAGTGCAAACACAAAAACCTCAAAGAGTTCACGGTAATTCACTGTGTGCTTTCATTCTGCATGCAGCGTGGGTGAAACGTTGTAGCTTTCACTCAATATGTGTGAAAGAGTCCTTGTCAAAAGAAAGACAAACAGCAATTTTGAAAAACTATAATTAGTGCTGGAAGCATGCATTGCTATCATCACTGCCCATGCTTTAACTTTTCACACTAAGCATTACAGTACAGTTTGTATGTGTGGCAGACATACCTGGCAGATTATACTATATTGTGTTGTTTACTGAGAAAAAGTTCTGCTATTCACTTTCTAAATAATCAGACTTATCATAAATAATCAACACAACACTTCACAAAGTGGCCATAATCATAATGCTCTTAGACATTGTACTACTCATGCAAAAGTGAAAAAGGACCAGGATCTCATCTATCAAATTAATATTATTTAAAAAAAATCCTTAAGCTACGAAAATAAAGCTGTACATGATTTTATTTAAAAAAATAATTAATTAATAACAAGCCATAATCAGTTTTCTGATGGTCAACATCTATCAACAGCATATCCAAGTGGCCAGCTATAGCGATTGTGCATGGCTACATCTGCATGATAAAGTCTTTTAACCTCATTAAAATTTTTTTCCATGAAATCTGACCAAACTGACCAGAAAATTTGCAAAACAAAATGTAAACGTGATCACACCCTCATTGTTTTTATACAAATAACCATAACAAGAATAAAACCGTTTAGGCTCATTTAAGACTTTCAATGAAATCAACCCAGGCACATTCTGATTATGTACCCATATATATATTTTTGGGGAGAGCAAAATGCATCCCAGGAGCTACGTTTTTTTTTGCAGTTTTTGTTTTCGCGAATCTACCAGAGGCCGCTGTGTACATTTTTTCAGATCTCAAATTTGTCTCACGAGTGACATTCGGGCCTGCTGTTCTCACCTAAATCCACCAGAGGCTGCTGTCGATGGACTGACATAATGACTAACCAACCAACCGATCTACCCACCCTTTTTGTCTGACCTGCTTTCTGTAACCGTTCTTCACTCGAACCACAGTCAACTCTGCTCTGAGTCTCAAGTCCAACATACATGTTGAGCTACCAGACAAACAGCAGAAAAGCTGTCCATATGAAGGTAAGCAGTCAGCTGGTAAACGAGAAAAATACCGCCCCATAGCTTTCATTTTAAAGATTACATGCAGCCATACATAGCTCTGGCTACATAATTTTCGATCTCCAGAAATGTATATAGGGCTATATTTTCAGAATAAGCCTATGCTGCATCAAAACAAACAGACAAAAACATAAATTTCATAAACAATGAGAATAAAACTGCCTTTGAAATAGTTTCAAGGATGTCCTGGGAAACAACACAGCTTGGTATTGTTTATTTGGTGTCCAGCCTCACATTGCTCCTAAGCCGACTTTGGTTGCTAGGCAACCCTGCTTCAAATGTACCAATTCCCCTGACATCTTTCGATCAGTTGAACTTCTCTCTGTTGGGTGAGCTCTTCTGTTTCTGCTGCACTCACACCCACCTTCTCCCACACATAACTCATGGAACAAACAGTGTTGTGTTTCAAATAATTATGTAAGGCTGTTGTCATTTATTTCTCAATTTGTAGCTTTTGGTATTTCAGTTGACAATATGTGCATGCAATGCTTTTAGAGGGTTTTAATGAATAGTGTATGTGGACAAAAGCAAATTACTCACCTTCATTATTTTTCAACCTTAAAAGCATACATATGAGAAAAACGTTATCACAAATTTCTCTTTCCGGACACTTTGAATAAAGTTGCATGGATCATGTTTATGACTTTACTTTAAACTACCTGACATAAGTCTTGTCGTCTATCCAAGTTTTAGGAACAACAAATAATAATTTGACTTCTAGTTAATCATTTGGTATCAGAAGTGGCTTATATGAAAGGCGAAAGGCAAAAGCCTCAAGATTACGCTTATTTTACCAAAATAAAATATGATCATGCCTTGATTTTTAATTATTTAATTAGGACAGTAAGGTCTGAATTTGCTTAGACAAAGGTCTTGTCACTCAACAGAAATAATGTATAGTATAGAATGTAAGGTAATGGTACAGTGAAAAAAGAATGAATATTGTCTATGACTCCCATGTGCTTGGAGGACTGCATCCATACATCTCTGTAATGACTCAAATAACATATTAGTGAAGTCATCTGGAATAGCAAAGAAAGCGTTCTTGCAGGACTCCCAGAGTTAATCAAGATTCTTTGGAGTCATCTTCAATGCCTCCTCCTTCATCTTTGCCCAGACTTGCTCAATAATGTTCATGTCTGGTGACTGGGCTAGCCAGTTCTGGAGCACCTTGATCTTATTTGCTTTCAGGAACTTTGATATGGAGGCTGAAGTATGACAAGGAGTGCACTTGTAATGTAATGGGCAGCACAAATGTCATGCCATTCTGCAACTCTCTCGCACACCCCCATACTGAATGTAAGCCTAAACCATGATTTTTCCTTCATCAAACTGTTATCTGTGAGAATCTTGGGTCCATGCAGGTTCCAATAGTTCTTCTGCCACTTTTCCAAATGATCAACTGGAAGTCAAGTTTTTATTTCTTCCTCTTACAACTGAGATCAACGACAAGTCTTTAGTGTACACATAGGGCATGCAGTTCTGATTAAGCTGAGCACATTGAATTTTCATTTTGTGATCTATTTAGGGTTATTGTTCTAAAATAATAAAAACTAAAATAATAATAACATTTATTATTATAAAGAATTTAATATAAGCATTTATTTTAGGTACAGTAACACGGCCTGGCAACATTTCTCAAGGACTAGATTATAGGAAATAATCTAAAATTCAATTTAAAAAAATGTATACAAAAATCTAATTCAAAATATGAACAGAAACTATCATAGTGAATCAATGACACTAAAATAACACAACAGAACTATTATGATTTTTTGCATGCTACATATTTATTTGTTGAAATATGTTATTGCGTTATCTGTTTCAGGAAAGGCATGCTGATAACCTCATTCAGAATCAGCATTACCAGGTAATGACATTTGGCTGTAACTTTTACATTCTGACATTTATGTTAATCTGTTTCCCAGCATGTTGTTGTATGCAAACTTTGATGTTAATATATTAACAAATGCTAATAGTTTAATTAAACGAGAAAACAAATGTTAGCCTATGGGCATCATGCATTTTAAATACTTATTAGAAAGTTGCAAAGCGTATTATTTGTATTTTAGAAACACTTTGAGAAAAAAAAAGTGTTGTTGATGTTTTATTTTTGTTTTTTTAGATAATAGTGCATGATTACTGTGAACATATATCTTTCATACTATGGAAAAACAACATTAATTAGTGAATCAGTGGATATTTAGTGCTTGTTCTAATGGCATTACATCCTGTTCTGTTTTGTATTATAATCACTTGATGCCTGCTGATTTGCTAATGCACTGATATACAGCCAGACAGTCTCCAGCAACTTCTGATACAGGTTGTGACACTGTATTGAATATCTGTCATAAAAGAAATGCTTGGCCAAACTACTTACTTCTATTACAGTTTTTCTCAATTGCTTTGGCATGTTTTTTAAAACAAACAACATTCTCTAAACCGTGAGTGCAAATCTCAAAACTGTTTGCCGGATTTTCAGAACTTTATTGCATGTCTGCAAAATGTAGTTACTAAACCAAAAAACTTAATTCATGCTGCAAAATCTAGTTATTGTGTCAGTAATTTGGCTCGGGCTATCAAAACATGGTGTATTTGTCTATGTGTGCGCCACACTGCTCAAATTGATTAGTTTTTTATTCATAACAGTCAACCATGGAAGTTAAGGTTTTAATCTGATATTTGTTGAGAAGAGTCAATAGTACATATAAAAAATAAAAAAATAAACAAACATATGTTTTTATAAAGTACATTTATTTGTGTACAAATGTATTACATGCAAAGGTCTTGTTTGTTTATCTACTCTATTGTATATTTAATATTTCTTATGTCGTACCATCAATGATAAATAGATAACACAAATTGTATTGCAATAGACGTAATTTACCAATTTAGCGGACAATACAAACAATGTCAATATCAGATATTTATGATGTAAACGTGCATATACAAATGTTTGATAATTTAATACAGATTTTTGAATGTGATGGCTTACATGCTGAAAAATGATTGAGAAGTTGTGAGGAGTTTGACAGTTTAAATGAGAATTGACACATCAGTTTTGATCAACAAGCCATATGCAATTAGTTTTTGTCTAAACTAGACAATTGAACTTATTGTTTGCAGACATGTGCAAAGCATTTGTGGTTTGCTTAAATCAATAATGCCACTTTGAAGTGAACAATAAGCTAATTGTTCAGAGATGTAAACTTTTGTTTTGAAAAATAAAGATTTCAATTGAGAATTGAGCCAAAGCAGTCGAGAAAAACTGTAAACTACTTCTATTTTTAAAATATATTTATTAGCTGTTTTTGTCCTTTCTCTGTAATTCTGCTGCACTGTAGAAGCTCTGTCACAAAAACAAATTCCTCGTATGTGTGAACACACCTGGCAATAAAGCTCTTTCTGATTTCGATTCTGATTCAAAATGGAGCGTAGAATAATACTGTTTTTTTTTTTTACCCGTGGAACACAAAAGTTGAATGTATATGTAGTTCTGTAGTATAAAATGGTGATTCATTGTTAAAAGGGTTTCAAGTTCAAAAGTCAACAAGATCTATATCATTACAGGACCTGGAATATGGAATTACATGGTCTTTTATTTTATGATACATTTTTTTGTTTTTGTATATTTATTTTTTTGGGGGGAATTTTTGAGCTTGACAGCTGTGCTCAATATAATGTTACATTACAAGAGCTGCGTTATAATTATTCAAAATCTCTTCTAAGTTCTGTGGAAAAATAACAGCATTTTGCAAAACAAAGATGAATAATTAATGACAGATATTTTTTTTCTTTTTTCAGTAAGTTATTCCTACAAAAGAAGTCTGCTCCTTAACCACCAGGAGCTTCAGTAGTGGTTATTACCATAGCTGATGTTTTAGCATTATGCATAAACTTATTTTGAGAGTCACTAGTAAATCTTACGTTACTGGATATTCAAATGAATGCTAATGAATTCACATCAAGATTTTCATAAATATGCCCCAAACAGATTTTCCCCCCTTATTAAAATAGAATTGGAAAAAAATGGACTTGCCAATCAAAATGAAAGCTGCAGTCCAAAATAATTGATCATCTCCTTCTGAGTCACCCTGAAGAGGAAAATCGGAAAACAGGGTTATTTTTAGCTCAGAAGAAATATGTCAAACTATGTGTGTGTGTGTGTGTGTGTGTGTGTGAAGTTCATCCTGCTTATGGCTGTTTCTAGGAGGTGATCAGAAACTTGGTAAAGCGATATGTTGCAGCCATGATCCGCAGTGCCAAAACAGATGAAGGGCTAACAGAAGAAAACTTCAAGGTGTGAGAATTTTATGAGTTTTATAAAAGCATATGGTGATGCATTTTAGAAATACAACAAATAAATGTATATTTATATGCAGTTTACATAATGTTGCTTATTCTGTAAAAGCTCTTCAAGGTTGATAATAAAATGTGTACTGTAATGTAAATGCAGAAAGAGTCGCTCATATAGTCGTAAGAACTACGCTATACATATGAATACTAAATACATTGCCAAATTGCTAAGTTGAGTATATAAACATCTTAAAGAGATCACTAAAAAATTAAACTTACCTCAACATTTACTTTTCCTCACGTGGTTTTAAAGGGCACCTAGGGGTGAAAAATCTACTTTATAAGCTGTTTGGACAGACATATGTTTAGATATAGTGTATATACTGTCATATTGGGGTGATCTAAGCACACCCTGTCCTTTTTGTTTTTAATTTAACAACATAAAAACGGTGGACCAATTGGAGCGGGTTTGAGACCAACCGCAACTTGACGTAGGAGTGCGGTCCCCCCGCCCACCGAATTGATTGACAGCTGCGTAATAACATGTCTCCATAGTAACGCGTATAATTATATCAACAAGACAGGATGTGCACAAAGTAACCGAGAATAAAAGGTCTGTTCAGTTCGCTAGGATCATCAATCATCATCAAATGTGATCACGAGTGAGTTTTACAAGTTTAAAATGTTTTAAAACAGTGCATGTTTGTAATGAATTACAGCGATTTACTCAAGCTCCATCACCACAGCTGGGGTTTAGGACAATTGTAAAAGAAGACGCTTTAATCCCGGTTTGTGGACGTTAAATCAGGTTTATTTTGTACATTAACATAACAGATATCCAAACAGCAGTGGATATTAACATGTAGCTATCACATTTTTATGCAAAAAGAGTGCAAAGCTAAACACGCGCGCTGTCTGTCTGTGTGTGTCTGCACTGTGTGTGTGTGCGTGCGTGAACTTTTTAATGACATTGTGTGTGACATCGTTGCAACTCCACAACAAATGCATCAAAATACTCATTGGTAAAGTTCTTACTGTAATATTTCTCACAAATGTTACGTGAGAGCTGCTTCCTTAACGTCTGTCTGTTGTCTGAAGCAGCGAGGGCGGAGAGGCACACTGACAGGCACGTGGGAATGGTGGGTGGGGAGGACTAGCCTTAAAGGCCCAGTACACAAAAATAGCAACAAGCTGTTTAGAGCTATAGAATACAAACTACTGAAAGCTATAATAAATAATCTGATGGGTATTTTGAGCTGAAACTTTACAGACACATTCTGGGGACACAAAAGACTTATAGTATATCTAGAAAAAGGAGTAACCTAGGTGCTCTTTAAAGTTTTATAAATTTCTTCTGTTGAAAATTCATTTATTTCAGGTATCACCAATCTCGGTCCTGGAGGTCCGGTGTCCCTGCAGGGTTTAGTTCCAACTTCCAACACCTGCCTGGATGTTTCAAGTATACCTAGTGAGAGCTTCATTAGCATGTTCAGGTGTGTTTGATTAGGGTTGGAGCTAAAATCTGCAGGACACCGGACCTTCAGGAACAAGTTTGGTGATCCCTGACTTATTTATTTGACATGCATAAACATTTAACATTTATTAATGGTTTAGTTTTTGTGTCCCTGATAAGTCCACAAGGAAAATCATGAAAAGAACGCTGAAGTACACTACCTGACAAAAGAGATACAAATAATAGAGACTACAAATAATAGAGAAACAAATAATATCTTGACTTCAAGTTAATCATTTGGAAAAGTGGCAGAAGGTAGATTCTTTTAGATGAATCATCTGTTGAACTGCATCCCAATCATCACAAATACTGCAGAAGACCTACTAGAACCCTCATGGACCCAAGATTCTTACAGAAATCAGTGAAAATTAGTGAAGGAAAAAAATGTGTTTTACATTCAGGCTTTGGGTTTACATTCAGTATGGGGCATGGGAGAGATCTGCAGAGTGGATGGCAACATCAATAGCCTGAGGTATCAAGACATTTGAGCTGCCCATTACATTACAAACCACAGGAAAGGGTTCTTCAGCAGGATGACACTCCTTCTCATGCTTCAGCCTCCACATCAAAGTTCCTGAAAACAAAGAAGGTAAAGGTGCTGCAGGATTTGCTCACCCAGTCACCAGACATGAACATTATTGAGCATGTCTGGGCTTAGATGGAGGAGGCATTAAAGATTACCCAAAGCATCTTGATGAACTCTGGGAGTCCTGCAAGAACACTTTCTTTGCCATTCCAGATGACTTTATTAATAAATTATTTGTGTCTTTGCAGTCCTTCAACCTCTGGGAAGTCATACACAATGACTTCCCACTGCACATGGTGCAATGGAAAAATTCATTCTTTTTCCACTGCACCATGACTCTATATTCTATACTGTACATTATATCTGTTAAGTGATAAGACTTTTGTCTAAGCAAAGTCAGATCTTACAGTCCTAATTAAATAATTAAAAATCAAGACATGATCATATTTTATTTTGGTAAAATAAACATAATCTAGAGTCCTTTACCTTTCATTTAAACTACCTCTGATACCAAACGATAAACCAGGAGTCAAGTTATTTTTTGTTGTATCTAAAACTTGGATAGGCGACAAGACTTTTGTCAGGTAGTGTACAGTATTAGAAGTTATTAAGTTAATGTCATAGGACTGGAATGTTTCAATTAGATGATGTGATTTACTCCTTGCTAATTCTATTTCCCTGCATTCAGGAACTGAAGCAGGACATCTCCAGTTTCCGGTATGAGGTTCTTGACCTGCTGGGCAACCGTAAACCACCACGCCGCACATACTCTTCCAGCAGCGAGGCCACTCAGCAGGATGAAACAGCTGATCCAGGGGAAGAAGATGATGAGAAAAACCCCAGGCTTGGGGGACATACATGTGTAGATGAGGGAGAGCCATCCAGATCTAAAGCATCTACATCCTTCTCCCAGTGTTACAGGAGACACCGTGAATCCCAGTTCAGTATATCAGCTCTCTTCAAGTCTATATCAGGACCAGCAAGAGAAAAACCTGAAAGCAACGGCTTGAGGAAGAACGTGTCCAACCCCTCTGCATTTGTGCGGACCAACAGTCGCCTGCAGCACTTTTCACACTCCAAGAAAAACTCTTTGCACCGTTTGGGAATGCTGATGTTGCGTATGAATGGACATGTCCCAGATGCGCACGCAGAGACCCTAGAAGTTCAGCAGTCTGCATATAGCATCTCAGACAGGGTACCGCAAACATCTTGGCACAACCCCCAAAATCTTTCAAAGGTTACAAGGAGTGAAACACACTTGCACACTCTGGGATTGGGAGCGCTTGAGACTCAACAGAATCCAATGCAGGCCATCTCTCATCGAGCAAACGGCAGTGACAATCTCTTCCACCAGCGACCCGGCCACTCACTGCCCCCATTGCACTGCGCTTCCAGTCTGACCACCTCCAGTGTCCAGCTTTTGGCATCCAGTGATTACATATGCCACAGCTGGTTGGGACCCTGTGACAGTTTGGGCTCCTCAAGCTGGGAACCAGATGAAACTGTTACAACACAGCTGTAGAGGTGGTAGCAACGTCAGCCCAAAATGACACAGCTCACAGCTCTCACAGCTTAAACCGTTCACTCCAAATAAATAAATAAATTGTTGTTAATTACTTAATCTCATGCCATTCCATTCATCAGAAGACAAATTAAAGATGACGTATGTACGTTTTTTACTCTTCTAAAGCTATAAATACCATATGTTAGCAGATATTTAAGAAACATGCTAAGTGAACATTCTTGTTTATCTGAAAATAGATATTCTGCTTTGAAAAAGATATTTTGCTTTGAAAATGTGTGTTATGTGCCAGAACGTCTGTTTTTGTTTTGGTCCCTTTAACCTGCCCTGGGTAGCCTTTGTTGAAAACAGCGTAATTCATTCATCGAGTCAGAAAGGCTCTCAAAGTATGCATCTGTGACCAAAACGCGACCTCTGTTGGACAGTAGCAGACTCCGCAATGAGTCACAGATTCAGTTCCACATGAGGTGGTTATTAATTAGCAAATAATATAAATATTACAAATGTAAACATTAGGTGAGCAACCTTGTGTCTTAAAAACACGTGAGGAGGTTTGTGATAACCAATTTGGCTGTTTGCACCAGACAAAACATGACAGAAATTTAAATACAGCCATTCAGAAGCCCAGAATAGTTCACTTACTGCACTTAATGAAATGGTAAGGTTTATAATCTAATTGATACATATTAAACCTCTTTAACATTATAGTGTACATGCTGAATCACTGATATGTGTTGCTTGCACTGAGTCACAGTTCTTAAATACAATTTCGAAGGGTTTATTTTATCTGAGTTAAACTATCTGCTGTGGCTTTTAGTAGTATGGCAATAAATGCCATGTAAAATGGTATTCAAACTCACATTATTAGCATTTAACACAGAATAAAGCACATGAGGTGACCATTGTCAGTTTATCCTGTTGTTCAGCTGCAAGAAATAGAAACCGTTTCTAAAATATAAATTTCAACTGTTAGAACAAAAACTTATTTTATAGTGGAAAATATTGCTTTAATCATGTGCCGTTGCTTTTATTTAGAACACTGTTTAAAGCAGCCTGTAGGTTCAATAGTCAGGCACGCTTCTGATGGTGACGTCAATCTGGCAACCTGTGCTTGCGTGTGTATTTTGAACCAGGATTATCCAGTACAATCACTGGTGTCAGACTTACATACTGCACCTTTAAAGTTTGTTCATGAATAGCGGTCACCTTATCTCATCATTAATTCATAATAAAGTTGACATATTATACATCATTGTTCATGTACTGTTATTGTGAAGTGTTACCATATTTATTTGTGTTCCGAAGATAAACAAAGGTGTCAGGGGAATTGACGTTCACGAGAGTGAGTAATTAATGACAGAATTTTCATTTTTGGTTGGTTCAAATGGTTTCATAATAGTTTATGGTCTGTGAAATTCATACTTTAGCATGTTGCGCTTTGCACACTTTGGGCTTTATACTTTGTCTGCAATAGTTGTGAGCAGCTTGACAATGCAACAAATAAAGGGGCACTAAACTCTTTCAATGTGATACAAGATACCACCATCAGACTGATATCTTGCATCATTCTTTGTGTCATGGTCACAATCAATCACCCCATCAGGGTTTATACTGCAATAACCACTGTATAGATGTACATTTCGCCCCACACATGGCTGCTTCTCACATATTTGGATGAAAAAAAGGTTATCTTAAAAATGAAAGCATCCAGCGGCTAACAAGGAGCAAGTTTAAACTAAATTTTCAGTCACACCACTTATCAAATGGCTTTGATACCACCATCACATCAATAACACATTAAATATTATGGCCAGGTGATGATTGAATTAAACTGTTTTAAAACTGGTTATTCCTGTACATTAAGTTACTTTTTATTCCATTACAAAATCACTGTCCTGCAGTTTAGCTCCAAAGATAAACTGAAAACAAGATGTTTATATGTACTAGAAACATCCAAGCAAGTGTCTTAGAGCTGGTTTAGACTAAAATAAGCTGGATGGTGGTCCACCCAAACAGGATTTAACAACCCAGTATTACATATAGAACCCTGGCAAGCGCTAAACACAGAAGCAATATAGAAGTTATATTAGCATACAAGTTCTTAATTTGCATCAATGTTTATAACATTAACAGAAAGGCGTAATCAATGATGTTATTTACATTATACAAAAGAAGAACAGTTGTTTGTAAAACCTTCAGTGTACAGTAAGTGTCAACGAAACCATTTAAATACTGCATTTCTAAACAATTTGGAAAACTGTACAAGTTTCTTGCCACAATCACTGTGATTTTCATTCAGTGTCAAAGTTTCAAAGACAAAATTTTAAAAAGAAAGTGTTTTATTCTAAAATAATGACTATTATGATACTAAAGGGGTGCCACGGTGGTGTAGTGAGTAGCACGTTCGCCTTACAGCAAGAAGGTCGCTGGTTCGAGCCCTGGTTGGGTCAGTTGGCATTTCTGTGTGGAGTTTGCATGTTCTCCCCGTGGTTGCGTGGGTTTCCTCCGGGTGCTCCAGTTTCCCCCACAAGTCCAAAGATATGTGGTACAGGTGAATTGGGTAGGCTAAATTGTCCGTAGTGTATGAGTGTGAATGTGTGTATGGATGTTTCCCAGAGATTGGTTGCAGCGGATATACTGGAAATATGCTGGATAAGTTGGCGGTTGATTCCGCTGTGGCGACCCCGGATTAATAAAGGGACTAAGCTGACAAGAAAATGAATGAATGAATAATCAAGCACCTTTGTCCCCAAACAAACACTTTAAAAGTGAACTGTGTAATGCATTTGAAATTACACATTCAATCCCTAACAATACAGCAGGCAAAAACAAGAAAGTAGTGTGTAAATTTGCCGTACTGTACATGTTCATCTTTCACTCACCCTTCCCTAGTAAGCTATTTTGAAAAAAAAAAAACAACAACACTGGAGACCTGTATCCACTGACTTCTAAAATAACTAAGAAAAAAGTAGAAGAAGAAAAAAAAACTATGAGGGTATGGAACCACTTGAGTGTGATTAAATGATGAGCAAACCTTAAATTTTGGGTGAACTATTCCCTTTACTTCAAAGGGACCATGTATTTCTCACTGTTTAATGAATACTGTGAATCCAGTCACACTGCTAATCTGAAACTTCAGTCAGCAGGCAAAATCTGACTTCATATTTTTAGTTTTTGAGAAATAATTTTATCAGTGACAAAATTTAAAACATAAATAAATAAAATAAAACACCCATTTAAATACAAAATTTCGTCCATTCATTCATTTTCTTTTCGGCTTAGTCCCTTTATTAATCAGGGGTCGCCAAAGCAGAATGAACCGCCAACTTATCCAGCATATGTTTTATGCAGCGGATGCCCTTCCAACTACAACCCATCACTGGGAAACATCCATACACACTCATTCACACACATACACAACACTGTAAAACTTTTCGTTGTACATTTACAGTATAATACTGGCAGCTGGGTTGCCAGCCACATACAAGTACACCCATCTGCAGACTGCAGATTGGGGCGGGGCTGCATATGAGGCGGAGCTGAATGTGCAGCTCCGCCCGATAAATGGGCGGGATTGAACATGTCGCTCCGCCTACAAGTCTTTCATTGGTTAACGGAAACATATTGATGTTGAGGTAATATATGCTTTCGATTCCGGTTTTCCTCAATGCATGGTGAGTACACATCTTATTATGTACATGCCACGAGCTTTGTATGTGTAATTTATTTAATTAAAGTCATTTGTTCTTTAGTTGTGTGTAGCTGAAAAGAGATGTGAAGTTTTAAAGCCTTGTAAAAGTTAGGGTTGGCGTTTTCCAGGTTGATCGTCTTATTCATTTAGATTATTATAAACTTTAAAGAGTTTTGAGTAACAGTCTATCAAATGAATTTTATTGATATCAATGAACAAATTTTTTTTTTCTTTGTGGCTTGTTCTCTAATATACATACATACACAGATGTTACTGCTAAATATATACAATATAAAACTTTTGATCCTTAACATTGATCTATACTACCTTCTGCTTGCAGATCATTGGCATTAATATATATCATCATTATAATTCTTGTGGAGCATATTCTCTGTTTTGTTTCATTTTATTTCAGTTATTTCTTTCTTTTTGTTATAATTTATTTTGCTTTTATTTTTTACGTTTTTATTTACACTTCATTTTCTCTTTTTTATTTACTTTATGACCATGCGTAAATCTGTTATGCAAGGTGGGATGTGAGCAGGGGGCATGCTTAGTACAAACATAATTAGCTCTGAGTTTGACTTTAATTTGCTGTATTTTAAGCGACAGTTTGGACAGATTTTTGGCTATTTTGTACAGATGCCACTTGAGATCCTGCGGCGTATACTCTTGAGAATTGTCACACAGGATGGTGATGGGGCATTCCTGCAACTCTCACTGACATGCAGGACCTTGTGAGCCATTGTCAGTGATCTAAAAATCAAGGAGCAGGCTCACTACATCTGGCTGGACAGTAAGTTATTTATGGTTATTTATTATTAAATTGTGACTACTGAGGAAAGTGCTTGGCATATTCCATATTTGTTTATATTCATCATAAAGTAATTCTCATTTATTTGTGTGTGTGTACACATGATGAATAGTACAGAAGCACTTTTTACAGTACTCCATTAGTTGTAAAACTTTGAATGACGTTTGTGTCTTGCTTAAAAATATACTTGATTTTATTTAGGTGTCATGAATCAGAGTGCCATATACTTTGACGAAGTGCTTTGTCTGTTGGGGATGGCAAGAGGGGAGTCCTACAAGCATACTGTTCAACAATTGACTTCCTAGGATATTGCTCAGCAGATTGTTACTTTAATGCTGGAGGAGAATTTCCCTGTGAAAATTATCTCATTGTTTTTATGTTTATTAAAGTTGATAATCACGAACTGCCATATCTTAAATTATTATTATTATTTTCTATAAATTGTCAGTTTTCCTTTTGTATATGTGCGCATGTGCATACACAGATGAGCTGCAGGTGAGACATCTGACATCTAAAAAAAAAAAATATTGTTTTGTGTTGATGTATTTACTGCAGATGAAGTTGGTATGTACTTGTCAGCATTTGTAAAATAAAGATTTCAGATGTTTACATGAGCGCTGCTCATATTTTATGCCAAATTCATTTTCATTAATTGGTGTCCTGATAAATAAGTAATAAATTAAACTGTGGGTGTTTGTGCCACCCTTTTTATAAAATATTAGGTCTATTTAAAATGAAATAGAATAACAATGTTGTAAGTGACTCTTAATAATCAAAATAATCATTATAAAAATATTTTTAAAAGATCTACAGTATACTGATATATCTGTGCAGTGCAGAAATGGACCCAGAAGTGTTGTTAGAAAGGGGTATTAAAGTGTTTACTCTGTATTTGCAGTTACACAAATAACACCAAGAAGGCTGCATTTTAATTTAGTATTATTATATTATAAAATTATTTGTAACTTGTTAGTTAAAACGTAGTACAGACGTCAAAGTAAAACCACCCAGTAGATGGCAGCAGAGCAGAGTTTTAATTAATTCAAATGGAGAAACTGAACAAAACTTTAATGGACCAATAAAAAATAAATTATGAAATTGATTGCATTTATAGACGAAATACCTACCATGAGAAAGAATTTTACTCGTGCTGGAACATTTACATATAACAGATAAAAACGATTTATATTCATTGCAGCATCAAATTAAAAATTAAATCCTTTATATGATGAAATAAACTGATTTAATACGTGAAAAGGTTACAAACATATACTTCCCTTTATAAATAATAGCTAATTCCTACTCTAAATAAATAAATAAATCATTTTTTAAAACTCAAAGCAGCAGAGTATTGAAAGAAAAAATAAATTGGACACGTGCCCAATACTGTAATAGTCTTAAATCACAACATGTAATGCTAACGTTTTCAGTTATGAATTTTCCAGAGAAGTCTCCTATTCTCCTATTCATAAAGGCATTTATGCCATAAAAGGCATAAATGGCTGCATGTGCAGCCCCGCCGCATGTGCAGCCCCGCCCCGATCTGCAGTCTGCAGACAGGGGCTTCTCGCCACATACTGTTTTTACAGCACCACTTCTGTAAATTCCGTACACTGTAAAACCTTTCCCTGTAAATTAACAGTAAAATACTGTCAGTTCCAGTTCCAATAATGTGCTGTTATTTTAAAGTCTGTTGCTGTAAAAATACATGCACTGAATGAAAACTCAAGTAAAATTATTTCATTCACAGAATAGACTACATATCCCAAATGCTGTTTGAGTTTATGAAGAAATATTTCTAATATGTTATTTGATTACAACAAGCATATTTACAATGAGAACCTATTTTAGTTATTTCACAACATTCTGTTAAACCCAAATCTCTAGTAACTCGCATGCATATAAAGCTAGAATTAACATAGAGACTCTCACTGCATCAGCAACTACACAGCTGCTGTCTTTAAATCAAGAAGCATGCAAAATAACATCAGTGTTCTTCTGTTCATTTTTGACAAACACTCTCTTCCACAATGGTGACACACAAAAGGGACAGTTGAAATTTGACTCAGGTTTTACAGAAAACTATATATATATATATATATATATATATATATATATATATATATATATTTCTGGATTTTACAGAATAATAGCTGGGTTGCCAGCCACACTGCGTTTTTACAGTCTACTTATGTACACTGCAAAAAAAAATCTATAATTTTATGGCTTATTTCTGGCAGCTGGGGTGCTGGGAAAAAAACCCGTAAAATAACGGGCATTAAATTACAGAAATATATCATAAAATACCAGATATTAAATTACAGAAATTTAACAGAAATTTAAATGTAAGGAAATTTCTGTAATTTAATATCCGTTATTTTACGGTATATTTCTGTAATTTAATGGCGGTTATTTTACATTATTTTCCCGGTACCCCAGCTGCCGGAAATAAACTGTAAAATTACTGATTTTTTTTTTTTTTTACAGTGTAGTTTACATTCACAGTATATTACTACTGAAATACAGGTTTACACTATCTCAAACCTTTAACTCTTTAAACCCCATAGCAAAATTCTAAGTTTTAAATGACTTCCTAGTGTCCACATTACTTAGTGCTCAACAAACAGTGAAACACAGCTGAAGATGAGTTACTTTTATAATAATTGAGGATTGCTGAATAACAAATCCTGTTTACAAAAAAATAATAATGATACAGAAGGAAAAAAGCAAGAACAGAAAACAGAGAAACATAGACTACAACTGATTTCAATCAAAACTTTGTAATTAAAGAAACTGAAGTACAACAAACTAATAAATCACTAAAATAAAATAAATCAGCAGATAGTTAGAGCACATCACAAACGGCATCACCAGCTACACTTATTACTAGCCTGTTTAATGTTGTCTAAAAATCTACCAACATTCTTTTTGAGACAAAACTTTGTATTTATAGCTGGGAGCTAGCTCTTTGCAACTCTCACATGGTCGCTCACTGAATCTAAGCAGGGTTGTGCCCAGACAGTACCTGGATGGGAGACCACATGGGAAAGCTAGGTTGCTGCTGGAAGTGGTGTTAGTGAGGCCAACAGGGGGCACTCACCCTGCGGTCTGTGTGGGCCCTAACGCCCCAGTATAGTGAAGGGCACTCTGTACCGCTTAGTGAGCACCATCTTTCGAATGAGACGTTAAACCAAGGTCCTGACTCTCTGTGGTCATTAAACATCCCAGGATGTCCTTCGAAAAAGAGTAGGGGTTTAACCCTGGCCAGATCTGCCAATTGGCCTCTGTCCATCATGGCCTCCTAACCATCCCCATATCATAATTAGCTTAATCACTCTGTGTCCTCCCCACCAATCAGCTGGTGTGTGGTCTGGCACAATATGGCTGCCGTCGCGTCATCCAGGTGGATGCTGCACACTGGTGGTGGATGAGGAGATTTCCCCCCATTAGGTAAAAGTGCTTTGAGTGTCTAGAAGTGTCTAAAAAAAAAAGTCACCATCATGGAGAAAAGTGATTGCTTAAGTTGGGCTCTTGGTCCTGAACTAAACCGTTAATTTATGTGGGCTGCTGTAACTTTTAAGAACATTGTTTGAAAGTTTATTCTTTATGGCAAACGAGCAAAGTAAAAAAAAAAATGTAAAAAAATTTAATTAGTAAAAAAAAAGGTGATACTGATTTTGTTGTAAGTGAGGCACAACCTGTAAATTCATTAATGTTAATCAATGGTTAAACCATTATTAAAAATGACATAATAACATGCTTGCAAGTGCCACAAAATTATAAAAGGTTTATAAGCAAAAAAATTCTATGGTTCCACTTATACTCACAGAGAAATCAATAATCAGTGTTTAAACCTCAATGATGGTGACAATTAACAAAATTCACAAACTGGATATTAAAGTGTTAATGGGCCCAAAGTGGCAAGAAAATATCCCCCACACCATTCCACCACCACCACCAGCCTGAACCATGGATACAAGGAAGGATGGATCCATGCTTTCATGTCGTTGGCTGAAAATTCTGAACCAACCATCAAGACTCATCAGACCAGGCAACGTTTTTCAAATCTGCTATTGTTCAAGTTTGGAGAGCCAATTGTAGCCTCAGTTCCCTGTTTTTAGCTGACAGGAGCGGCACCAGGTGTGGTCTTCTGCTACTGTAGTCCATCCCTCTTTAAAGGTTCGTTGTGCTGTGCATTGAAATGAGTGGTGTGATTGTAATCAGTGGTTATTTGAGTTACTGTTGCCTTTCTCTAAGGCTTAAACCAGTCTGGCCATTCTCCTCTGACCTCTGGCATCAATAAGGCATTTGCACCCACAAAACTGCTGCTCACATTTGCTTTTTCGATAGTTGTGCATAAAAACCCCAGTAGATGAGCAGTTTTTGAAACACTCACACCAGCCCATGTCACCTACAACCATGCCATGTTCAAAGTCACTTAAATCACCTTACGTCCCCATTCTGATGCTCAGTTTAAACTGCAGTGGTTAGTCTGGACTATGTCTACATGCCTAAATGCATTGCGGCTGATTAGAAATTTGCTTTAACGAGCAGTTGGACAGGTGTACCCAATAAAGTGGCCAGTTTTTGTATATGCATGTTTTCTAGTTGCTCAAATCTAAAGCTCAAATTAGACCCAAATACAAGATGACTCTTATATTTAAATGTGCAATGTTTATTTCAAGTATTTGTTCAGCAGGAAGTGTTCAGACAAACTCTTGGAATAAAATGCTGCAACCATCTCTTACAATTCATCCAATGTAAACATTCAAAGCTGAAAATTCAGTCATCATTTACTCATCCTTTACTAGTTCCAAATTTGTTCGACTTTCTCGTGTTAAACACAATAATTTTAAAGAAATCTGGAAACCTGTAACAACTGACTTCCATTGTATTTTTGTTTTTTTCCTTTTATGGAAGTCAATGGTTTCAGCTTTTTCAAAATATTCCTTAAATGTTTAAGGTTTGACACCAATTGAGGGGTGAGTAGAACATAAATTTATTATCTCTTTAACATTTTCCCAAGGTGTTATTTTAACGTTTTAAATCCCAACACAATGCAAAATAATTCGTTTTTATTTGAGGGAACTGACCCATAATGCCACATTAGGTTGCTAGTCAACTACAGTAAGTTTCAGTTTAGCCTTCACCAATCATGGGTTTTAGGTATATCATGAAGGTTTCTCTGCTTTAATTGTTTTTTGTCTTGATGGAATCCTGCTCCAAGGCAGGTTATGTTCTGAACCAGAGAGCACAATCCAAGAATTCACCAATTAACTGAGCAAAAATTCTCTTTTTCCAAATTTAAAGTCGCGATTTAAGTTATTTGCATTTTTATAATACATTTGTTTACATATCATGTGCATTTATAATGAGCACCAAAGGGTTTCAAATGAAGTTTAAATATGCCAAAAAATATATGCACCTATGTCACCGGTAAACTTTTTGTTATCCACTGGTGTTTTATAGCAAATGGTGTTAAATAGTGACTTGGCACAAAAAAAAACAATGCATGATAATATTCAGAGTTTATGTGGAAGTTTAGTGTTGGGAACTACAGTAGTTTTAGTTTCTCATAGCTTGTCAGGCCCAGAGACATAACTATTATATCAGAACCATTCTACACTTGTATTGTTTTGTCATTGTGTTGTTTCTTGCAATCAGATCTTTAGATTACATTTTTTTGTGAACTTTATTTTCTAATTGCTTGTTCCTCTTTATTATTTTTTTCTGAAAATTGTGCCATTTTAAATTAAAAAAAATTGTGTGAAGATAAGCTTCAAAATACAGGCTTTGTGGTTTTGTTTTTTCTTAATTTTTATGCTCACATAAACTAAAAACAGGTGCATTATTGCAACTCTACATTTCATGATAATGTTTGATAAGGAACTGTACAAAAAAATACAATACAAATTAAAATACAAATGGGTGGCTTTAACGATTAGATTGTGAAAACACAAATCTTATGAACTGCATAACTATCTAACTGCTTTTCTCCCTCTGTCTCTCTCAAAGTTTTAAAATAGGCCATCCCAAATTAAACAATTTAAGTAAATAACTGATAAATAAATGGAAAACAAAGAAGTTCAGTAAGTTATATGATGCACATTTAAAATGAATTTGACCAGTTTAGAGGTGAAACAAAAATCAGAAAAAAATATGGAATAAAACACATGGAAAGTAACTAACTTTAAAATTACTTGCAAGTACAAAAACAGTCAGAGAACATTTGATGGAAACTCATCTGTTAAGAGAAATCCAATAAAATACCATTTTCGAAAAGAAAAAACAAAATGCATTTGAAGAATGGGTTAAAATTTTCACACAAACTGGACTTATCCAAAGACAAATGTGGATTGATGAGACTGCTCATTTCAGATCTAATTGTTAGCCAATATACCAGACCAGGTAACCAATTCATGCCCCTACACTGAAGACTGAACCACATGGTGTAAAAATCATTGTATTTTGATGTTTCTCATACTGTGGTGTTAAGTTAGTTTATTAACCAGATATGATGGATCATTTTGAATAAATCTAAATACTTGAAGAGATTAAAGAAAATAGCTCTGAAAACAACTACAAACACATAATTATGCAAGCGACAATTCTTAGGCAATAAAGATTGAGGTAATGGACTGGTAAGCTTAATCCCTTGACCTCAACCCAATTAAAACTTGCAGGGTTACATTACACAACTGCAGTTTTCTGTCAATGTGAAAGTGAAATCTGAAAGTTTTAGAATATTACATATTTCTGATGTCACATTCTTATTCAAGGAGCCCCAAACGGCTGATCATCCACAAAAGACAAATAAAAGTGGGGTCAGAATGATACAGAGAATCTCTAGGAGTGAATGGTTTGATACAAATTTATACTGTTCAGCTTTGGAATTTGGACTGAAAGTGACCTTTCATCAGCAAATGCATAAAAGCAATAAACAAGCATGAACGTCAAGCTGTAGACCACAAATATGTAAAAATTGAATATGCTCTAATGCAGGGGTCACCAACTAGTTTCTGGAGAGCTACCTTCCTGCAAAATGTTCAAACACATCTGAACAAATAAATTAGCATTACCTGAAGCAGCACTTGTTAATTAGAGAGGTGGTCATGGTTGCAACTGAAATCTGCTGGAAGGTACAGGTAGCTCTCCAGGAACAGGGTTCATGACCCCTGCTCTAATAAATTTGTAGAGTGTTCATTTTAAATAAATGAGCAAGATCTGTTCTGATTAAAATGTTTTTGCCTTGAACAGTCACGTAGGTAAAAAGACTTATGTAAATGCTTTGCTGCAACAGAAATTGGAAGGCTTGACTGAACATGTGAGAAGTTTAAAGAAACTCAATGAAAATGACAGTATTATATATATGTTTAGAATTTATATTTATGAAATGGGTTCACCAAGGCCATTTAATAAAAAAAAGTATAATTTTTTCAAGCCAGATTAAAATTTAAAAGCTTTTAAAAAGCTGCCAATCAAAATGTACTCCTCAGACTCTGGTCCTGTCAGGCCTAACTTTAATGGCCTGATTACAGCAACTTGGATCTTGTTGTAGGGTCTAATGTGACCCATTGAATGAGAAATAGAACTCAATAAATTTATTAAAATAATTTATTAAATCAGATAAATAAGAGTTATGTTATGATTTAACAGGGAGAGCAAACACTTTTACACGTGGCTACGTGGTTTTGGTTTTGGACATTTTTCCTTAATAAAAACTGTCATTTACAAACTGAATGATGCATTTACTAATTTATGAGTAATATTTAAATTTGTTTGATTATCTAAAACATTCAAGTGTGAAACATAATATATATGTTTTTCTAAATAATTATTTCTCAGATTGGAACCTTAGAATGCAAAAATACTTTTTGTTTTCTTGTTTTTTTATTCGTGCAGAACTAACTTATTTTTTTAAAACAATTCAGAACAAATGAACAAACAAACATTTATGCTAATAATCAAGACTTAGACAAACTGTGAGTGTGGCAGATGGTTGGGGTGGCCCGGGGCTGTGATATAGTTGACAGGGGGGTGAGAGGAAGAGGGACAGTAAGTGGTGTGGTGTAACCGGGAATGTGGAGCAGCACCAGGAGTCCAGGGAGTGAGGTAGTGGTATGTTGTGGAGAGCACAGGCATGTAGGGGTCATAAGTAGAGTGAAGTGCCGGTTGGCCACACTGTTCCTGCACCACAGGATAGAACACCGTGCCAGGGACCACTGTAGGAGGATTTTCCATACCCAGAGGGGCACCTGAAGAGAGGAGGGCATGGGTGTAAGTGTACATTGCCGAAAAAATAAATGTCAAGCTCAAGGTGGATGTGGCATTTGAAAGTGTGAAAATTTGTGCTGAAGACGAGAGGAGACATGCTGACCATTGCTGGGCATGTCTCCTTGTGGGTGCGGGCACATGCGGACAGAATCAGGATAGGCCTGGGGGACTGTGTGGTCAGCAGGGGGAGCTGTGCTCTGGTAAGACTGGAATTGAGCATCTGCAGCTTGATGTGGATATACCTGCTGCAAGTGCACCATAGAGTGCCAGTAACTCTGCTGATACCACTGGAACAAAAATTTCACTGTCACGTTAAAATACAAAATAAAAACCTCTGTAACATATCAATTTTACTTAATGACAAAATACAAAAGATTTTCAAAACAAATAAATCATATCTCAATGCAACAATTCTAATGAATGTAGGTATATTTATAGTGATTTTACTATGTATAGCCATGTATAGTTTGAGGGAAAAGTGAGCACTGAGAAATAAATGCAAAATCAACTAGCATCTAGGTGACTAGCTTACAGTATGTACAAATGCACTGTTAATGTGAAGGCTTAAATCAAGATAGTAATGAGACCTATACTGCCATCATGATTAGATCAAGTCCCATTCTGCATGTGCTACAGCAATGTGGTTAAAGTGTGAATGCCCTTTATTAGCCAGTATGTCAATAAGATTGGTCTCCAATTAAAATATATGGCTTACTGTGAAAAGGAAATTCAGACAGTCAACTGCTGAGCAGCTTACAGTACATCTTAAATCATAAAACTGGGCAAAAGTTTTACTTGTAAACGTTAAACTGCATAAAACAATTTACATCCTCAATTCCAAAATAAACACTGTAATCAAAAGGGATTTTGATTTGACATGTCAAACACCACTGAAATCAAAATTAGTTTGGTCACTAAAAACATTGGCCATCTTTTCTTAACCACATGTTATTGATATCTGTTGTCAAGTTCAGTTGTCACAGTTGAGGTTCAGTTTATTTCAGTGTAACGTAAATTTAAACTAATATACATATACACACATACATATACATACATACATACATATATACATACACACACACAGTGAGGGGAAAAAATTATTTGAACCCCAGCTGATTTTGTAAGTTTGCCCACTCAAAGAAATTATTACTCTATAATTTCAACAGTGAGAGACACAACAATAACAAAAAAGAAATCCTGAAAAATGTGTTTCAAAAAAGGAAGAAATTAATTTGCATTTCTATAAATGAAATAAGTATTTGATCCCCTATCAGTCAGCAAGATCTCTGGCTCCCAGGTGGATCTTATACAGGTAACGAGCTGACATTGGCAGCCCTCTCAGCTCATTACCTGTATAAAAGAGACCTGTCCACAGAAGCAATCAATCAATCCAGATTCCAAACGCTTCACCATGGCCAAGACCAAAGAGCTTTCCAATGATCTCAGGGGCAAGATTGTGGACCTACACAAGGCTATAATGGGCTACAAGACCATCGTGAAGCAGCTGGGTGAGAAGGTGACAACAGTTAGTGCAATTATTTGCAAATGGAAGAAACATAAATTAACTGCCAATCTCCCTCCATCTGGAGCTCCATGCAAGATCTCACCTCGTGGAGTTTCAATGATAATGAGAACGGTGAGGAATCAGTCCAGAACTACTCAGGAGCAACTTGTCAATTATCTCAAGGTAGCTAGGACCAGTCACCAAAAAATGTTGACTGAAATCCTGCTGTGCCCACAAGGTCCCCCTGATAATCTGATAATTTTGTCTGTCTGTCAATCAGTAAGTCAGACAGACAGACAGACAAAAGCAGTTATAGATAGATAGATAGATAGATAGATAGATAGACAGACAGACAGACAGACAGACAGACAGA
>CAIGQQ010033964.1:634665-648047 GCA_903798035.1 Danio albolineatus | reverse complement strand
GAAAAAAAGGGCAGGGGCTCAAGCACCCAAAGCCACCCCCTCTGCATGTGCCTGCGCCTAGGTATATCCAGATTTTCATTCACATATACTGTATATGAATTTTTGTGAATCGATACCCAGTAACTCAATGTCACAGTATCACTCACGGGTCCATTTCTAAATAAGTGAATGTTGTCCTACCGAGACCTGAATGAGTAGTTATCAAAACTCTGGTAGCAGCGCTTGCTGGGACTAGGATAATAGGCCATGTCTGGTCCAATAAGATGGTGTCGGTTCAGGAATCGGGCCGAACTTCTGACAAATATAGACGTGGCAAAAGAGCCACAAAAACAGAAAAATTTATACCATTTTTCAGAACAGGATTTATAATAAACATGGTAGAAGATGCAATACTGATTAAGGAACTGTAAAGAAATTTGTCAAACCTGGGTGGTCCATACCCACGTGGCTGTCTAGGTGGAGGGTGGGGTCGGTAGTGTTCATAAACCAGACCAGGAGGAGAAGGAGCTGGACTGTGCACCCCTGGAGAACGGACAGGATGAATGTTTCCTGGCCCGGACTGCAGACGGGGAGGCAAGCCAGGCTGAGGACGACTGAAAGACACTGCCATCAACATCTCCTTACCACGAGGCTTCTTGAAGAACCGTCGCCGTCCTCGAAGCTCTGGGTCTTAAAAGAGGAAAATGTTTATGACCCACAAGTCCACATTTGGATGTGTTATTGCTCTAAATTGTTACAAACTTTTAAATTCTCAAAATTGAGAAACTTCACAGGTTTTATAGTTTAATGACAAAAAAATATATAAAAGAGAGAGAGAGAGAGAGAGAGAGAGAGAGAGAAAAAAAGCTACATACAGCAATAAAAACTAATATACAGTACACACGTATGAAACAGAATTACTCAAGTGTCGTGTTGTCAAAAGTATTGAGTTCAGTACCAATCAGTACTGAAATATGCTAACAATTGAGCACATTCTTAAACACAGCTGATTGGCCATTGTGTTCACATGCTCAACAGAAATGACTTATTGGCTGTGAAGGTCTGTGATTGATGATCAGCAAGTCTGTATAGTCTAGCTCGGGGATGTCAAACTCAATTCCTAGAGGGCCGCAGCCCTGCAGTTTAGTTCCAACCCTGCTTCAAAACACTTACTGGTAGGTTTCAATGAAGCCTGAAGGACTCTGTTTGATCAGGTGTGTTTAATTAGGGTTGGAACTAAACTGTGCAGGGCTGCGGCCCTCCAGGAATTGAGTTAGACATCCCTGGTCTAGCTGATATACAAGCGATCCACTGATGGTCTGACTGATCTTCACGTGTTTGAAATGCTCCAGTATCCCTATATCAGTGTTCGCACTCGGTAAACAGTGGTGAACTGATGACCTTTATTACCTTTAATTTTGTTGAGCATGTGAACAATGGCCAATCAGCTGCTTTTAAGAACACGCTCAACAGCAATAAAACATTAGCAAATATGTATGTTTTTAAAATTTCAGTATCAATTGGTACCAGCCTTAATTTTTTGCCACAGATTTAACAACTGTAAGTGCTGGAAACATTCCTCAAAGGTTTAGGTCAATACTGACATGACGGAATAATGCATTTGCTGCAGATTTGTCAGATACATGTCCATAATGGGCATATCAATCCACAATATCCCAAAATGCTCTACTGATTTGATATCTGGTGATTTTGTAGATCGGTCATCAATGAAAAGACAGTCAACAACAATAATCAGTAGGCTCAA
Organism: Danio albolineatus; assembly: GCA_903798035.1. Lineage (NCBI taxonomy): Eukaryota > Metazoa > Chordata > Actinopteri > Cypriniformes > Danionidae > Danio > Danio albolineatus. Next base: position 646,303 of record CAIGQQ010033964.1, on the reverse strand, counting down.
GATTAAAAAAAAAAAAAAAGAAAAAGAAAAAAGGATGCTCATATGGTACTACGGTGTCAGAATTATGCTGAAAAAAATATCCACAACCACATTTCACCACCAGCCTTAACAGGTGACAAAGCATAAATGGAAATCATGGATGCTTTCATTAAAGCGAATTCTGACCAAAACATCTGAATGTTAGAAGAAGATAGCACAGACCAAGCAACCTTATTGCAGTCTTTTATTGTCCACTTTTGGTCAGCTCATGCAAACTCAGGTTTATGTTCTTGACAAAAGCAATAACACTTGGTTTGTCTTCTGCTGCTGTAGTCCATCTGTTTCAAGGTACAGCATGATGTTCAAAGTTGAAGATGCTATCTGCATACCTTGGTTTTAACAATCTGCAGCTCACTGGATAATTTCTCTTTTTTTGCACCGTTTCCTGTAAACACTAGAGATTGCTATTTGTAAAGATCTCATTATATCAGCAGTTGCTGAAATACTCCATCCTACTGTATATACTCTGGCATCAACAACCCATGCTCAGTTTCTAACAAGCAGTTGAAAAGGTAACTAATAAAGTGGCTGAACATTGTCAACTTTGGCCAGATCTGTATAATGACAATTTTTCAGAAAGTCTGCTCCTGCCTTTTTTGTGTTGACAATTTGCATATACTCCAGAATGTTATGGAGATCAATCTGTCATTCTGACTGAGTTAAAACAGACTGGAAGCTAAGAAAGGAGGGCGACACTTGTCTTACCTCTGTTAATCATAGTAAACTGCAAAAAAAACAACACACAAAAAAAAAAAAAACGGATTCGCAGGCAAGGATATTGCTGGTAGTAAAAGCCCCCAAATTAAACCATTTATCATGAATTTCAAGAAGAAAGGTGTTTGTTGTGAATTAGTCTTTAGAGGGGCCAAGAAATTCCAGAATGTGGCAGGACCATCTCTAAAGTGTATTCAGTTGCAGGACTAAGAAACCACGAGTGAATAGCTTGGTCAAGGTATGAAAGCTCCACATACGGAGAGGTGAAATATTTTGAAGGATTGTCTGCCGTCATGATGGACAACAATGAATCCATGTCTTATCAGGAAAAACACCAGGACAGACAGAAAAAAATTAATAAATGACAAAGATAGTGTATATAAAAAAAGTATTCACAGCACTTCACTTTTTCTTAATTTTTAAATCTTTTCAAATTACAAAAAATAAATAAATAAATAAAAATCCTATATTAATCCGGGGTTGCCACAGTGGAACGAACTGCCAACTTATCCAGCTTATTCTTATATGTTAAGCAATGGCTGCCCTTCCAGCCGTAACCCAACACTGGGAAACACCCATACATTTTAGCATTCACACTCGTACACTACGGGCAATTTAGCTTATTCAATTCACCTGTACCGCCGCATGTCTTTGGACTGTGGGGAAACCGAAGCACCCATGAAAGCTGTACCCATATCTCAATATGAATTACGATCAAAATATACAGACCTAGTTCTCCAGGGTACTGCTCTGCATGGTTGTAGGAGTTCCCCTTCCTGTTTGGTGTTATGTTCCAGGCTGGCACAGGATTCACTGGCTTTAGATTGGTCAAAGAAACAAGGTGCCTTGCAAAATAAAACAAGACATATCAACAGGAGTCGATATTATTCAAGACATTTAGAGAGCATGTTTACCAATGAGAAAAATGGAGACCCTTACTTTTCTCCAAGCTCCTCAATGAACACTGTCACCGCAGTGGAATGAGTCCCAACTTCTTGAATGAAGGCATTGTAGTACTTGCCTTTCGGATCCAAGCGGACCTATCAAAAGTGAACAATACTATGACAGAGTCTGCAGTTAAAATAATTGTGTCTGATATAGCTCTACATATTGAAAACACACACACACACACACACACACACACACACACACACACACACACACACACACACACAAAGCGTAAGAGGAATGGAAATCTAATGTGTAATGGTATTATGAGTTAAACATGACAAAACATTTTGTCCCACCTGACACTTATCTCCTAAAAAGTATTGTCTGCCAGCAAACACCATGTAATCGGTCTTCTGTAGCTCTATAAAGGATTTATAACACAGGATCATCAACTGATTTGCAACAACCAACTGTTGTGTATAACAAAAATAAATAAAAAAAAGTTGTCTTAATTGTGCACTCTACATTTAAATTCACATGCTATTATATTCAAGGATTATGAGGGAAATTTTAAAACACTGATATCCCACATTGTATTTAACAAATAGAACCAAGGCGGTCATACACTGGACGAAAAGCTCATTGTAAAAGTTCAAGAAAGCACATTAAAACAATGAAAGGAAGAAAAAAAAAAGCAAAGGTGCAGTTGCAGTTCAAGAAAGTATGATATAGAATTGAGTTTGGCATTTTGAAGAGACAAAGCAAACTGACAAAGAAAGTATAACCGATTATTTGAGCTCCCTATATGCAGCAGACATTTAAACTGCAGAATCATAACATTTTGTAAAAATATTTACAACACTTTCAGACAAAGGGCAAGATATTTAGCATTAAACAGTTTGAGAATGTAATTCAATTAAAAAATGAGTAATGCAGCAAGATTATGTACTGGAGTACCTAATAGGTGCTGTGGTCATGCATACATTAAAAATAAATAAGTAAATAAAAAAAATACTTTTAAAGAATAATGCCACCAAGTCCACACCTTTTTGTTTCACTTAGCAAAACCAAAACCCAGCTTTTTTAAAAAGGCAAAAGTGTCCAAACTCCTGAAGAGCCACTATCCTGCAGACCGTTTACACCTGGTCATGCCTTTTCTGGTTCATGCCTTTTCACAATTGCAATATTGAATATAAATAAATTAATTAATTTAAAAGATAAATAAATGCCCCCTGAAATGCCACAGACGAGTTTGGGATGTTTAGTATTATTCCATTTTTGACCAGTCTTTAACAGTTAAATTATAAAATTTGTATTAAATTAATATCAAACTGTAACATTACACCACATCATACACTTGTGGTACAGTAGTCCATCTCTGTTAACAGAGATTAAAAATGTTTTGCTCAAATAATGCGTTTCAACTAGCCTACAATGAGAGAGTAATCATCGAGTCCACCTTGTGTGCTTTTGCTAATGCCTACTGTAGACCATACGTACAAAATGGTATGGTGAATAAGATTTATAGCTTTAATTTTGCAAAAAAAATAAAGATAATTGCATGCTTTGAACATCTGAATCATATCTGTTTAGCGAAGATCCATTTATGTGGCCAAATGGAAGTGTTTTTACATATCAAAAAGCTAAACAATTGGAGAAAAGCATGAAGTGACCAGGTGAAAACGGTCTCTTTAACTCCAACTTGCATCATTACACCTGTCTGTAGGTTTCTAGGCCCAGTATGAACTTGAGTAGCTGGTTCACCAGTTTAATTAAAATAGTAGTTGAGATACACCCAGACTATATCCAAAATCGCCCCTTTACTTTGGACTAGTGCACTACTAGAGTAGACAGCCATTTCTAGTGGTGTTCACAGTGATGTTCTTAAATGCACAGACTAAATCCACTATAAACAGCAATAATGAGTCTACAATCTATGTACACTCAACAGCTAGAGAATAGTTTGCACACCAAATATATTTATACGTCTGACAAACAAGACTATATACATTTACATACAAAACAGAAAGTCAAAAATCTTATTTTTATTACTATTAGACAGCTCCCTAGGGGTCAGAAAAGGCAGCCAGCAATTTTAAATGCAGTCTCAAATCGCAAAATTATTCCAGTACACTAAAATGTTCGTGCTCTGAAAAGTTCCACAATTCACACAAAAAAAAAAAATCAGGCCACATCCTGAACACCCACACCCTTAATAGATGTTCAGAAGAGGAAAATATGAATCAAGTCAGCTTGGTCAGATGATCAGGCTGTGTGCGCACAGTTTGAATATTCATTTTCAAATAACTGAGCGTTTCCTTTTCACAATGACCTCTGTAAATTTTTTGTGTCTCATGACAATGAGTTCAATTTACTAAAAAAACCTCCCCATAAACCTTATCACACTTATGCGATGTGGTAGACGATTTACACAATGAAGTGTGACTGTATTAACTGTGTGATGTCAATAGGAACCCAAATCTCAGAGGAATGTTTATAGCACCTTGTTTAACATATGCCATGAAAAACTAAGGCACTTTAAAATGACAAAACAGTTACTGTAGTTAAAAGTAAACTTAAGAGTAAACAGACCTTTGCGACTATCTTGCCACACGTCAAACTCCACGTTGCGGTACAGCTCTGGCTCTAAGGCCTTCAGTACCTTGTATGGGAGAACCAATTTCCCAGATCCTTCAGTGACCTGGGGCAGAAAGATAAATATTAATAATGATTAACTTTACCATCTTAAGCTCTTATTAAAAGTATGTTTTTAGCCACCTTTTGGTCCTCAGCTCCAACTCTAGGTCTGTCATCGAAGCGGCAATGCCCCCTTGACTCCCAATCCTCTCTGAAAAAGTCACTCAAAAGTGCAAAAAACTTAGTTATGACATACAATTTATGTTTTTTGTTTTCTTTTATTGTACAAGACTCCACAAAAAAAATTGTTGAACTTGAGAAAATTGCAGTCTCATGTTGTTACTGTACCTATATGACTTTGTATACGTGTTATACAAATACATTTCCTATGTGAACTCATTTTGAAAAACATTCACTCCACAATGTGCTTTCAAACAATGTGAAAGCATATCCCAATCAGCAGCCTGCCCTACAAAGGCAAAGCGCAGTAACTATGCAAACACTAAAACTGCATGTAAAGTTTACACCAGCCAGTCCAACATGTTGTGATTAATGGTTTGGTTTCTCTAAAAACGGGACAAAGTTGAACCAGGAGACTTCGTAGCAAGAACGATGTCACAAAGCCCTTTTTAGGCCTTCTCATACTCAATTTTGACCAAATGTGTAACGTAATTATTGTATATTTATAATTATAATTATTATTAATTTATTATATATATATATATATATTAACAAAAAGATTGTCTAAGCTGCTGTTTTCTGTAAAATAACAGTGAACGGGTACTGGAGCAGTCAGAGTAAATTAGAAGATGAAGACTGAAAAGTGCTACAAAAGACAAGAAAATGAGAGAAGACCTCGGAGATCGATCTTCTGGGGTATCATAGCTTGCATCTTCGCTGCACATTGAATGGCTGTTTCGGTATCGTCGTCCCCCTCCTTTGAATCCCTCCAGTGCTGCCTGTATCTCTTCTTCCTCAACTCCCAGAACACGCGTGTACAACATTTCATACAACAAGGCTAAAAGAAATGAAAATTCTAGTACTAAAATTTAATAATTCAATTCAAAAATCCAGACAAAAATCTTAGTAGTTAGGAATTATTCAGAAAATTATCACACGAGAGAGGTCTTGATGAACTGATAACTTACCCTGACATAGCGCAGCATCTACTGGATAGCTCTTTGGGTAAACAATGTCATAGTGACCATTGTTTGAGCAACACAGTAAAATCTGTTGGATTTAATAAATAACGATGCATTAGTGTAAAATCATACACAAGATGAAAACTATAAAAGCATGCTATAAACAATTATCAGTAATCAAGTAATGTACAAGCAATAAATAAATAAATGATAAATAAAATGCATGCATGGGGCAACAGGGTGGCTCAGTGGTTGGCACTTTCGCCTTTAAGCAAGAAGATCACTAGTTCAAGTCCCATCTGGGTCAGTTCTGTGTAGAGTTTGCATGTTGTTCCTGTGTTCGCGTCGGTTTCCTCCAGGTGCTCCGGTTTCCACCACAATCCAAAGACATGCAGTATAGGTGAATTGAATAAACTAATTTGGTCATAGTATATGTGCTTGAATGAGTGTGTATGGATGTTTCCCAGTTCTGGGATGAAGCTGGAAGGGCATTTGCGGTGTAAAACATATGCTGGATAAGTTGGCAATTCATTCTGCTGTGAAGACCCCCGATGAATAAAAGGACTAAGCCGAAGGAAAATAAGTGAACGAATAAAATTCATGCATGGAGAGAGTTATGTTTTAATATGACCATATATGCATTTTTTTATTTTTTGTCTATCAACATGTCATCTAGTATGCTTATTGTTATAGCTTTGGTCACATTGTGTTATATTTGACAATCATGCCAATAAAGCTGAATTGAATTGAGAGAAAGAACATGAGACCGAGAGAGTAATTTCAATGACACTGAAACTGTAGTTCAGCTTTTGGCCAGAATAGTGGAAATGAATGCAAAACTCTGAATGCAAGCTGAGAACGTTTTATAATTCCTTACCTTAGGCAAATTGTCTTCCTCTGCAATCTCAGTTGGTGGCTTACCTGGATACCTGTAAATGACAAAGCACCGCCTGCGCCAAAGACCAATCACATGAGAACGTGGACCCAAAATACATATTTTAAATGCCATTGCATTTTAATTTACATTTAAAAAAGCTCAGGTGTATTGCAAAAAAACGAAGCAAGTTAGAGTAGGTTAAAATTTTACTTATAGAATAAACTATTCTAGGAAAAGATGAGAAGGAGGGAGAGATGCAAACCATACCTGTACAGTAAAGACAGTGCCTTTATTATTACTTGACCTACGGTTTCCTATGGAATTTGAGATATTACACCACAGTAAGACCTTTACACTAAAACCTTAAACAACTTTCGTAACTTATGAAAAAAATATTATTGTTTTTAGAACTGACAGAACTGCTTACATCTTCGATCAATAGTTTTTATTCTGGTTGTTAACGTAATAAATATTTTAACCATTTACTACAACAAGACATACTGTTAACATTTCAGTGACAACAAAAAAAGTCCCTAATTACAAACCTTGGGATCTTCCAAGCGTTCTAAATACTTCTCAAAAGATCCCTCAACAAACTGGAAGACAAGGTAGTACCACAGGATTATAAGCGTTTGTATTCAATTACAGTTTGTGCAATAGTCTGTACTAATCTACTATCAGTTTGAATGTACTTACAGGTTCAAAGTTGCATCTGTTCGCCCTTATGAAGTTGACACACTCCTTTCGTATTCTTTGATGGTAATTCTGAGAGTAATAAAGCTTATAACAAATAGATACGCCAGTTTAGCAACATGATCACACCTGCGTACAGGTGGTTTATTGAGATAGTCGTACATATTTCGTCAAACTCGTTTAACTAGCGTTATCAAAAAAACAAATTCATATTTTTTAAACTTCGGAATATGACAGAACAATTTCGAGGTTGGTCATATTTTGAGGTATTTCTTTTAAAATTACCTGCTCAGAAACAGCTCGAAAAAGACAAGACGCATCTCTCGCCATCATTTTTCGATATAGTCCAATGCTGGCCAGGTACTCGTCCATGCTTACAAAATACTTCTTCAAGGCTTTTTGCATCCTCAAGAAATGATAAATAAAAAACAATGCATATACAGAGCTTCACGGCTTTCCGTCTAAAAGCGAAAAAACAGTGAAGGTCGAAAGTTTCCTTTCGGGCTTGAAAATGCAACAGGTGCAACAAATGACCTCTGATTGTACCGCATCGCTCTTTTGGCGCCACTTTATGTAGGAACATACAGGACATACTTCAGTTTCTATGACAACACTAGCTACTTAAGATGTCTAAGGTAGTGTTTCACATATAGTGACGCTACTTAAAATTACTATTATGCTCCGTGAGACGACTACAATGTCGGATTATAACTCCCCCTAGAGCTTTAAAGCTACAACCATAGACCACATGACTAAAATATTTTCTAACATCTTAAGCTTTTTGCTAAAAAAATAAAATAAAATAAAATAAAATAGGCTAAATAAGTCTATTGAAGGCATGTGTTTTCTGATGGATGTCAACTCCAGGATGGAGCAACACATATAAATTCTTATGTTTTTTTTAGTATTAAAGCTGAAAGTTTAAGGGCCTAGATTAATATTATGACTGTAGTAAAAGTAAAACTGGAATAATATGTGTAAATTTTCTTTTTCTGTATGACAAAATATTTGTGGGCGCCACGGTGGCATAGTGAGTAGCACGTTCGCCTCACAGCAAGAAGGTCGCTGGTTCGATCCCTGGTTGGGTCAGGTGGCATTTCTGTGTGGAGTTTGCATGTTCTCCCCGTGGTTGCGTGGGTTTCCTCCAGGTGCTCCGGTTTCCCCTACAGTCCAAAGACATGAGGTACAGGTAAATTGGGTAAGCTAAATTGTCCATAGTGTATGTGTGTGAATGAGAATGTATGGATGTGTTCCCCAGAGATGGGTTGTGGCTGGAAGGGCATCCGCTGTGTAAAACAAAATGCTGGATAAGTAGGCGGTTCATTCCGCTGTGTCGACCCCGGATTAATAGAGGGACTAAGCCGAAAAGAAAATGAATGAATCAACAAAATATTTGTTTCCTCAGGACCTACCATGCCAGGTCAAAGGTCGTGGAGACATCTTGAGTGGACCTAGGCTCTTGAAGAATTGGAAACAACTGTTTCCTGAGTTATTCCATTTTATGTGTTGAATGTTTTAAGTAAATCACTTTATATGTAAGCTGCTAGATTTGATTGTACCAGTTTTGAACCAGTTGGTTCCTTTATGCTTTTAAGCTCTGACCACAGCTCTTCTTCATCTGACAGACTGGTAATTTTTGGGTTAAAACTGTTGGTTCCCCTATACTATCTGGTCAGAGTAACAGATGAATCACATACAGTCGAACACAGCACCATTTTACAACTAAACCAATTTTAAAAATTTAGTTTTTTTACATGTTTAGCTATTGTTTGTTTGTTTGTTTGTTTGTTAGCTTGCTTGCATGATTGTTTTTAATTGCTTTTTAAAAATTTAAAAGCTAGGACAAAATTTGTCTTGACTGGCATTGTTGGCATGTCTTTGATACTTTCAGCAGAACGTTCTCACATGTGGGATTGTTATTTTCTTGGGAGTTCCATCGCACAGCTGAAACTTCCAAATTTTCATCCACATTTTCCAAAAATAATTCATAATTCATATTGGCCACCCTTCTTAATTGAAGCTTGATGCATTGACATGTAAAACTAAAATGGGATAAATGGTGTGACGTTTTAAGGCTGTTAAAAAACTTGCTTTAGGGAGAGTTGAGATATTCTAACCTTACCGATGTTTAAAACTCTTAAAATATGTCTACACAAATTGTTTTCAGAGTAAAGCTGAATGTAACTCATTCATTCATTTTCCTTCAGTTTAGTGCCTTCATTCTTCATTCATTCGCCACAGAGGAATGAACCGCCAACTTATGCAGCATATGTTTTACACAGTTGTTGCCCTTCCAGTTGCAACCCAGTACTGAGAAACAACCACACTCGGCTGAATGTAATACTCTTAAAAATTCAATGACCATGAGGGACCAACAACTTGTGGCTTTAGCCACCCCAACATTTCATTACAACTTCGCCATCCAGCCAGACAAATCCACTGTAATCTTTCCTGGAAAGAGGAAACTTGAAGCTGTGGCTGAAGACCAACAGTACTTCACGGACCATCTTGAACTCCTGCCTGCCTGCACATAGCCTACTTTAACATTAGACATTGGAAAGATTAGGCTTCAGATCATGCTATGCAACACCTTAATCAAGTTTTTTTTTTGTTCTTTCTAGGCTGGATTATGGTAATGCTCCATTAGCAGATCGTGCTAAATAGTAGAATGTGATAGTTAGGGTGGCCTAATAGTGCAATAAACAGTGCAAGCCACACCTCTATTTATCAGTTCGCACTACAAATCAGTATTTGAGGAATGCATTGTAAAATATATAATACAGTCATGTTTGTTTTTAATTTAGAAAAAAGTAAGATTTTCGGTCTTTTCACGACACGTACATATAAGATACCAAAACAATTTAAATAATCCTCAAAGTAAAGGAAATGTAAATTCACTTGTGAACAGTAGAGGGCGCAGCCATTCCAGATTAGAATAAAACTTGTTCAATAAAAATAAATAAATAAAAATAAGATATAAATACATATAAAAAAATGCATGCAAACGTTTTGTTTATCCGAAGAGTTTTGCTTGAGTGTGACTGATTTGGATCATCGAAGGTCAAGGACTAAGGCATTGTTAAATGGGATTAAATACATGGCATATGCTATTTAACATTTAAGTTATTGCAGATTTGGGAGTGTGCATGCTGAGGAGGTCTTATTAAAAAAATCTGCATTTATGGATAAAACAATTTGGCAAAGTTACGATAATGTCAATTAAACACTCCACATCAATATTCTGACAAAAAGATTAATATTTTACAGTTTTAAAATACTTGAAAAACCAAACAGAAATGTCATCTCATAACTTTGCATAAATAAAACATATGTTTCAATGATTGAATGTCTGCTTCACAAAAGGTACCAACATTACAATCCATATTAAATCTGAGGAACTCATTACAAGGATAAATATTGTTAATAATTTTAAACTAAACTTCTTTTGCCTTTGGTAGAAGTGAAAAAGAAATAAATCTTGTTTGAATTTGAGCCACCTTGTCTTCGGGAAAATAAAAAAGGGGTCTCTTCTTAACTTTAGAAGGGAAAAGCTGTTTTTACTAATGCTCTTAAAGTCTTATTATTACAGCTCTGTCCTGTAAAATTATTACCAGAGATAATTGGATTACCCAATTTTGGTATCAAGAATAACCCGATTCCCTTTTAATCAGTTGAACCAAACCAAGGAATAGCTTTTAACAAAGACATGTGAGTTCCTGAATACATAAATGATATGGATTTTTTTACATAAATAAACATAACTGAGGACATTTCCAACCCCATACAAAATTTGTATGATAGACCTTTGTTCATCCTTTCAATCCTGAGAAAACACAGACTTCCTCCTAATAGGGATATACTTATTATTCTACAAAGAACAACTATGTGGCAAAAATTGTGTTTGTATACTGTATTAACTTCCAATACAGCAATACCTGATTTTGAAATGACAATTTACACTTTCACTGTGATGGCTCAGAATCGCATCTTAAAAGAAAGCAAAAATTCTACAAGAAAACTAAACCAGAAAGAATGTTTAATTCTAAGGAATTAGAATTAAACATCAAAACATCAAAATCAATTACATTCAATCCTCCCTCGTTGATTGGTTTCACAACATCTGATTTTCTTAGATAATCATGCTTATTTTTCCGTAAATATTTATATTGCATTTGATTCAGTTCTTCAATGCATCTATCAGATATAATTAAAGAAAACGCTGGGCAAACCATCATGGAACGTGCTTCTGACTTTTGTAAGTTGATTCTACCAAAATAGATAGATCCCTTTGAACCCACAAATTTAATATATTTTGACTTTATATTATCAATCAGATTAGTTTTTTCACATACTTTAGGCTCTTTAGAAAAAAAAACAATACCCAAGTATTTTACCTCATTTTTAATTGGAATATTGAACAACTGGGTTTCGGATTAATGACAACTGGAATCTGCTCTGGGGAACAAGATGGTATCATCTGCTAGTTGCCTTATTATTTTAGGACATAAGTCATCTAATTAAAATAAAAAGAAAGGAGGCTTAAAAAACGTTCAGAAAACGATTCAAAAGCCCCTATTTATTTATTTATTTTTTATCTAATTTTATTTTTTTAATATTTATTATTATTTTAAGTTATTTATTATAT
>CAIGQQ010033964.1:543660-564314 GCA_903798035.1 Danio albolineatus | reverse complement strand
CCTACCTACCTACCTACCTACCTACCTACCTACCTACCTACCTACCTGCCTACCTGCCTACCTGCCTACTGTACCTACCTACCTACTTACTTTTTGTGTCTATTTCATTGTTTATATTTAAAGTAACCATAATCTGTATAAAATAACCATAATCTGGTTGGAAGCCATTGTTCCAGGTGCGAAAGGGCAGAATCTTACCGTTTAGACTCATGCGGAGACTCTCAGGAGAAGTGGCCTGTTTGAGAGCCTGTTCCACCTGCTCTCTCCTTTTGGATTCAAACTCCAGAGCCTCCTGCAGTTTCCTTTTCGCCTTCTTTTCCTTCTTCAGACGCTTCTGAATGGTGGCTGAGGGAGACAAGAAAGAGGTTTGACAAAACAATCAAACGTAAAACTCTTTGCTCGTTCAGCGTGGTGTCTGGAAACACAAGGAGACGCCAGCGCAGACTCGCATTCACACATTAGAGACTTGAAAGTGCTCATTAGCACTAGCAAAACAAAAACATATGGTGCGCTACGTGCAACAGCTTTCAAAAAGGATATGTAAAATCGCAAGTTTTTAAATGCTTGAACAGAAAAAGTGGCCTAGTTAGTTTTAGTTTGATATGGCACAACGACTATTGATCATATCATGGTTAGGAGTTTGTGCGAATCACTAACCCTAACAGCAGCAATTGTAATAGCACTAATAATAAAATAACAAGTTAAACCTAACAGTGTGCATATACGGGCCAACACAACAGCTGTACACACACCTAACGCCAACACATCGTGCTCACGTGGCACAATGTTTTCACACAGAACGATCGCTGAATATGTGCAAACATAATCAACTCTGTATGTGTGCATTCACAGCAATTAACGGCCTTTTGAAACACAAGTCTGGCAGAAGACCTTAAAACAAGCTCCCGGCATGTTTGCTTGCTTACAGCGTTAAATGTATGTCCCTTCCTCCTCGCACCTCTAATTACTTGCCTTTGATTGGCCAAATCATCCACCATATAACAGTGCGCATTAAAATAAGATGAAATGCTGTTACAGCCATGGCTAATAAATTATTGAGGTGTTTGTACATATTGTCAGAGTTGTTATCCAGCTGAATAATTGGCTTAATTTCTTGGCGCAAACAGCAAGAGTTGAATTGGCAGTAAATCCACTAGTGACACGGTTTGGTTGCAATATAGAGAGGGAATTGGCGGCGTACACTCAGGGATTTTTTTTTTCGGAGCGTTCATCGAGTTTAATGTGTTTATTTGAAAAAGTTTATTGTTATTAAAAATCATTTGATTTACACTAATTGAACACTATTTATAAATGTATATTATTGTTCATAAATTTACTAATTAAAGAATTCCTATTTAATTATGTAACAATTCTATGGTATAAAAAATTAAAAAATATATAATTAATAAAGAAACCATGATTTTCCCTTTTTTCTTTACTTTTCCTCTATTCATTTATTACTCTCTGGCTTCTTGAGCCATATACTACACCCTTCACAAATCTATATTTTAAATTCATATTTTTAATAGGAAGCTATACAATATTATATTAGTGCATATACATTAGATTAGTCAGTACTGAACAAAACAACTAAACAAATCACTGATCTTACAAAATAACTTCTGATAACAGTCTAAAATTAGTCCACCCAAATTTATATCTAATAAAAAATTATGAAATACAAATTTAAGAAAAAGGAAAAACTTAAGAAAAATGGAAAAAATTTAGTTGAAATTTTGTAGGTTGTAATTTATTTTGCAATATTTTGCTTGAATTTAATTGTATTATCTTTCGATTTCTAAATATGTTTGGTGACTTAAACATGGTTTTAATAAATATATCTGTTTAATAAATCTGTTTTGTTTAAATACACCAAAATACAATGCCTATATTCACCGAGAAATGGATAAAAGTATTCATTTTCAAAACGAGGTGTACTCAATAATGCTGAGCACTGTATAATTAAAACAAAAAATAAAAATAATCAAGAAACTTTCATTAATTTCCCACTTTTTAAACTTTTTGCCTTTTAATCTGTTACTGTGTGACCTCTGGAGCTACAATACAGTTTATTAAATCTGTTATTATACCCTGTATTTGTTTTAGTTTTTTTAATCATAGTACTTTTTACAGTTAATACTATTCTACTTCTAAATTTCATGATTAATTCGAATGAAGAAGTTCTGAGCGAAACTAGGTTGAACAGGATTATTTTTCAGAGGTGGTTCCGTAATTAAACAACATCTTCCAGATTCAAATGTGTGTGTTATTTTTCCAAGCCGCAGTTCATAAAATCACAGCTGTGTGTGAGAGTGTGTGTGAAAGTTGAAAGTTTGTGATCAGTCCTATATATATGTTATAAATATATATAAATATATATTTATTATTATTTTTTCCAAGGACGATACAAGTGAAATGAAACCAAAAGTAAAATAAAAGTACCTCGGCTGTGCAGTTCAGAGGTGAGTTGTCTTTCCAGACTCTCTCTCATCTCTCTTTCTCTGTACAGCTCCATCTTTAACTCCTTGCGTTCCTGCTGCACCTGTTTCTCCTGCACACGGGCATTTTCCACAGCCACCTTGAGCAGACCCTGAGCCGCCAACACAACATAAGACACACTCAATTTTAATACACAAATCAAAATTTACACTTACTGGATGCAATATAGATATTTCATTACTAGGGACAATCTTTCAAGTGAACATTAGGACAATTATATATTATTAAAACATTTATTCACATTTTATATTAAATAAACATACAATCAAAATTAACAACTTATTTATTTTCCCCTTAATAACTATTGTTAAAATTTTTTTAAAACTATGTTAGAATTATTTCTATTGTTAAAGTTATTTAATGGATTTTTGTGAGAAACACTGTTTTTTTTCCATTATACTCAAGCAATCTTGTCAGACATGGTCACTACATAACCAAATATGAGTCTGAGACAACCGGAATGGTAGATTATGACCAGGGCCAGACAAATTGTATGATACATACATACATACATACATACATACATATATACTTACATACATACATACATACATACATACATACATACATACATACATACGTACATAAATAAATAAATAAATAAATAAATAAATAAATAAGTAAATAAATAAATAAATAAATAAATAAATAAATAAATAAATAAATGCTGTTTTATATGAAATTGAATACCTAACAGCAAAAATAAATAAAATTACTTTTTATTGAGGTAAACAAAGCTACAGCAGGTCTCAAATATAAAGCACCTGCAAAAATATTACAAATTGTATTGTAGATAAACATCTAAACATCTGCATATTATTCAATGATATGTGTGAAATTCATTTAAAGACTGAATAAATACATATTTACACACATTTAAATTGTATGTAAATAGACTGAATAATGGGCTCTGATTTCGCATGGGCATAATTATGACTTCTATTTTTTTATAACTATGCTTTTCAAAAAGAAGCACACACACTAGATTTACCTGGATGTTAGTGAGCAATGTCTCCACAGAAGAGAGGCCATCTGCAAACAGGAAGGGTGCAGGGAAGCCAGGAGGAAGAGTCTGAGTGCCCAGAGGAAGCTTCTCGAACCCTTGTTTTTGCATTGGCAAAGTTATCTGTGCCTCATCTGACAAAATACAGAAAAGAACATCATATAAAATGAAATGCTTATGAGACTGTCAGTGTCGTCATATTAACCTATGTGACTAGCCACACTTATATGTAATACATTTTATATTTAATAAATATGTTGCCACTAAACGTTTTATTATGTTCTGTATTAAAACAAAATGATTTTGTTGATGGCTGACATTAACATATCTACAGTATATGGGTTGACCACAAGCGTAAATTTTAATGTAATCAAATGTTCAAATTGCATCAAGAAGATTAAAAAAGATAATTTACAAACAGGTTTGCCAGATACGTGAACCACTGGTCAGACAAACAGATACAGTAGTTACACACTCATGACTCTGGGTTTGAGAACACTGTAAGAACACTCAAAAGTTTTTAATGTCAGAAAATAACTGAAATAAAGGCACAAAAGCTGTCACTAGGACAGTACCTTTTCAAAACAGCACATGAATGTACCGGAATTGTCCATGTTGGTATTGTTAAGCTACATACATATTGTACATATTTGTACTGTAAATATGCTAACATATTGCAAGAGAGATTGAAGATTGAATCAAGGGTGCATAACTTGATTTTAAAATAATTAAAGGAAGCACACACTATCTACTATCTATAATTATTTACTTCAACTTAAATTAAAACACACATTGCCTAAAACAAACAGTCACTCTTTCTAAAAAAAAGAAAGAAAAGAAATAACTTGCACTTTTAAAAACAAAATAAACTATTTTCAAAGTTTTTTATATTAAAAGTAGAAAATTAGTGCTTAACAGTAAGTAAACAGTAAACAGTTAAACAGTGTTTAGATATTTCTTGAATCTTATTTCTTGAATTTTATTGTAATGGAAAATAAGCCGTCTCAAGGCTTTTCTGGCACAGCTTCCAATCAACGTCAATGTAGTGTAAAGATATGAAGCTATACAACATTATTTTTGTTCATATACATTAGATTTGTCTACATTAGATCGAGCCAAATCTTGAGCTTATCTAACAAAATAACTTGATGATGATAACGGTCCATAACCGTCCAAAAACGATTTTACAGTACGTTATAAAAAATATTAAATAAAAAAAAAATTAAAAAGAGGAAAAATCAAGAGAAGCAAAAAAAAATAAATAAATAAATTTGTTTAAAATTGTAGTTTGTAATTTTTTAAAAACAAATATTTTGCTTGAATTTCATTGTATTCTCATTCAATTTTTAAAAATCTTTGGTGACTAAAATATTTTAATAAATATATCTGTTTTGCTTAAATGCACCAAAATACATTGCCTATATTCACTGAGAAATGTATAAAAATTTTCATTTTGAAAATGGAATGAACTCAATTATGCTGAGCACTGTACATGCATATGACATATAAGATATACTAATTAATATTTTGATTTTACATATATAAAATATATTTATTTTGTATATGTACATTTATGTTCAGCTATGTTATACATATTTGTGTGGCCATATATTATTTTGGCCATATTTAAAAACACATATATAATATTATACAAAAATATATTTGAATGAGTATACAGTACTTTTGAAATTCCAGTGATTTAGAGAAAAAAAAATGAATATAAAAAATGTCCATTTTTGCAATATTTCAAAATATAGTTTGAATACAGTTTATAGAATTCTGGGAAAGTCAATTCATGGTTATTCGCCATATATATTATGGAAACATAATATATTAACCACATTAAAGTTACAGATTTTTACTCTAGCTTTTTTTACAGTTTTTTATCGTTGAAATCACAGCCATTGCTTACACAGTGTATGATACAATAATACAAAACAACTGGTAAAAACATTAAACTGCATTAACACTGCAAAAACATTTAGGGCATTTTAAATAAATATTTGGAAAGCATTTTTGACACTGATAAGGTACAAGGTGTCTTGTCACTGTGGTGGTACCTTTATGGATCAGAATTCTATGGATCAGACCCTTTGATGAAGGTACAATATTGTATCTGCAGGTTTTAAATACAAAGGTACAAGCTGCAATGGTACAAATTTGTTTCTTTGTCTTAAGGTACAATTCTGTCCCATAAAAAGGTACTGCACCAGTGACAAGGGTTTGCACCTTCTTTGGTACAACATTGTACCATTTTTTCTGAGAGTGTACTAACCGACAAGTACAAAAATGTACCTTGCGAATCAGCTTGTAAATTGCATTGCAAACTTTTGTGAAACAAACTGTGGTTAAAAAAAAGCATTTCTCACAAAATGAGCTACATACAGCCTAGGCTGTGCGGACAGTTTGTTGTACAGACAAAGAACTGGCTACACCCAGAAAGAGTAGATGCGGATATCAGTCAGCTGGGAGAAGATAAAGCGACTGAGCACTTCACAGTGTATTTCTGATGAAACAGAAAGCTGCTGTGTCCAAACCTCCGTATAGCAGTTAATCTCTTATTTTCACGCACACACACACAATCCATATTTTACCCACAAGCCTCATAGGCAACCCCTCCCACCTACCCACCCACCCACAGTGCCAGGCCACAAACTCCAGCCCCACTGCACCGGCAATAACAGATAGAACTGGGCCTGAATAAGAAAGAGAGCGAGCAGTCATGATTCACCCCGGCTAATCTGGCCGAGGCCTCTCTCTGCGCACGCTGACATGGCCCGTCCAGGGCTCCCTACGCAAGACAAATAGGACGGCTGGGGTGGGAATTGTGATGACAGCGTATCACGGGTCACATCGATTTCCCTGCCGCACGCTCTCCCGCGCCCCACCAGATAACCCCGCACTCCTTTCTGCCCATTGTTCATACCCCACCTGTCCCACCAGCCATAAATTTTCCCCCTTCTTTCCTCACCACTGCAAAGGGCATTAAAGAAAAGAGGAGCTGAGAGGAAAAAAAGGGGGGGAAGAATTTGCCCTCCTCCTCCTCTCCTTACAGGTTGACAGTGTGTGATTAAGTTTTTGGTGCTGGCTGAAAGTGGCGAGCAGATGAAGGTCACGCAGATAGAGTGTGAAGAGGAAAGCGCGCGAGAGGAAGAAGGATAGGGTGAGAAAAGGGGTGAGCGGAAGGGGACGCTGGAGAGAGAGGTGTGAGGTGAACTGTGAGATAAAGCTGGAGGTGAAGACCGCAGAAATTTTTAAAAGCACACAAGGGTGTGCGTTTAACAGTCATAGCTGTGCATCTGTTCACTACAGTACATTCAATTACAGATTCTGTCGGCACTACATACTACAGAAAAATTGTGATGTTTTTGTATGTTTGTGTATGCTTTGGGTCTTATTCAAAGATGTAATAATTCCTCTAACGTTTAAAGGGACTCGTGGAGCTGCGCATCAATGGGTTTGCTCTTTAGTATTTGGACTTTCAGCAGTGTAAATTAAACCACACTGAACCGAACTAAACTGAACTTCAACTCTAAAAAACTGGACTGACACGGTTTCAATTTACTAGAACTTCTATGTTAAGCTGCTTTGACTCAATCTACATTGTAAAAACGCTATAGAAATAAATCTGAATCGAATTGAAATTGAATTAACTCTAAACTGAAATGATCATTTCTGGCAACTGTACATTCAGGGTAATCTATTTGTTATCACAAATTGAATTCAACTGTCTTTCATAACAAAAGTATCCTTCATAACAACCCTAAACGTAAAGCTAACTGTCAGTTTGACATAGGGCGTACTCACACTATGCTATCCGAACCGTGCCCAAGCCCGTTTCCCGGATCATTTGAGAAGTGTGAGTGCTCTGAATCAGGCTCAGGCACAGTACAGTTGGCCGGCCCAGCCCAGTTGGAAGAGGTGTGCCTGAGCGTGGTTCACTTGGGCTTTGGCACGGTACGCTTGTAGTGTGAGCTTGTAGTGTGAGCCCAAACTGAGGAAGAGACGTGATTTAAGGGACTGTTCGATATGGATTTATTAATCATTCTTACTGTTTAATGAACGCACACTGTCATAGATTATTAAAGACGCAAACCCCTCTCTGCACGACAGCTGCACCTTTAGCAAACCTTCTAAATCCTGCAGCACAAGGACTTTATGATTGTTTATGAGCGTCAAAAGTGGCTGGGGGGACAAGCGTGCTTCGGCCTGCTTCATGGCAACTGTACATAGTGTGAGTACACCCTTAATCTATAGAACCTTTTCACATTTCCTGGTGTCTAAGTAGCAGAAGGCATAATGGTTGGGTCAACTTAAAGCGCAGTGAATAGAAGAGTACAACAAATAATTTCTTTTCAATCCTATTTGCTGAAATAATTAAAGAAAAACTCCACAATAGTGTTGTCATTACTTTCAGGGAAAAAAAATGTGTGAAGCACTGATGATGGCAGCGAGAGGAGAGAATAACGTCAAATTTACTCTCAGTCCCATTGACGCTGCATTAGAAACACCTCACATTAGGGGCAATTCATTTTTTTGTCATTTGACTCTAAGATATTATACGCTTATAAATGCATTTAAATGATCTTACGCCTTTTTTTATTAAAATATTTAAAAACTTCAAGGATTTAAGAATATGATGACCGTTAAAAGCAGCATAACAGTCTTGTAAAAAGGGTCCATTGTGTAACATTTTCATTCATTTATTAATTTTCTTTTTGGCTTAGTCCCTGTATTAATCTGGGGCGTCCACAGCGGAATAAACTGCCAACATATCCAGCACGCTTTACACAGCGGATGCCCTTCCAGCTGGGAAATATCCATACACCCTAATTTACAAACATACACTATGGACAATTCAGCATACTCATACTTCACCTATTGTACACCACTTGTGGGAAAAACTGGAGCACCCAGAGAAAACCCACGTGAACGCGGGGAGAACATGAAAATTCCCCCAAGAAATGCAAACTGACCCAGCCGGGGCTTGAACCAGTGACCTTCTTGCTGTGAGGCAATCGTACTACCCACTGTGCCACCGTGACGCCCCTTTGAAGAAACAGAAGTTTGGCAAAAAAATTTGAGTATTCTTAATATCGACTATGGGCAGCAGAACTATTTTACTAAATTGTATTAATTTTTTTTCTGGAACAAATATACAATTTCATACAAATCATTTTTTAGCCTTTCTGACACTGAACAAAATCACTTCTGACAGATTTGTTCAGATTAGTCAAATCTTAAATTTATTTCAAAGATTTAAGACTCAATTTCCTGTGCTGATAGTATTTCAGTATATGAATGTGTGGACATCAACATCAATTCTTTGTAGTTCTTTTTGTTAAGTGGATGACTCCCTTTCAAGCTTGAGGAACTAAAAACTACACATCCCAGGTCAATGCGGCATTAGAAAGGAGGTTAATGGCAGCAGGCTCTTGAAAGCCCTGCCCTCCTGCTGGCCCCTGCACACCTAATTGCAAGTCCCTTTTAAACGACAGATTTATCTTGCTGTGGCTGCTGATAGTGTTCACTTCAATTCATTTTATTCCATCCAGCAAAGAGGGTGGAAGAGCCCTCGGCCCATGACATTTACAAAGTGCCCTCGTTCTGTCTCCTCTCACTGTAATGTGCACGAGTAATGATACTGTGTGTGTGTGTGCGCGCTAAGCCCAGCACAATGGAATATGTTTGTTAGTATACAGTTTGTTGGATGAAAATGTATTATTTGTTTCATCACTGAAGACAATATTGAATCGTTTTTTTATTTTTTTTTCTTGGTTGCGAATTCAAACAAGACACAAATAATGCAAAAATACCTGACCCGACAAACCAAACGCATCCATCCACTCAACCCGACAAAGCACAGCCAGCCGAGAGTACAAAGTGAACAAACAGATAAATAAATAAACTAACAAAAAGAAGTGAAGTGCTTTTATTTCTTTTAACTGACCACGACTATCAATAATTCATCTATCAGACCTTTTATTTGCTGTCCACTAAAAATAAAGACAATATGAAGTTTCTGGAAAAAGCTTTCTTATCGGTCGCAAACAAAGAAACTCGAGTACCACAATGGGCAGTAGAAAGAAAGAAACAATATAATAAATAATTTATTCATTCATTCATTTTCCTTCGGCTTAGTCCCTTATTTATCAGGGAGTAGAATAAATCGCCAACTATTCCAGCATATGTTTTACGCAGCGGATGTCCTTCCAGCCATAACCCAGTACTGGAAAACACCCATACACTCACATTCACACATGCATTCATACACTAAGCCCAATTTAGCTGTCTTTGGATTAAAGGGGGAACCGGAGCAACCAAAGGAAACCCACACGAACATGGGGAGAACAGGGCAATCTTTTTTCTTTGGGATTTACACTGATTGCAAAGCTTTCAGAGATTTATTATTTAAAAATGTCTATTTTAATTCTTACAATGATAGTTATATAACTTAAATTTGTGCTAAGTGTTCCTTAAAACCAAAGCTACTAACCAAGTAAAGCAAATATATATTAGAACCTCATGAGATTTGAAATGCTTTCTCCTCATGTCTCTTCCTCGAACTTTTCTTCAAAAGACGCTTTTCTCACAGCGAGTTGCTTGACATAATGTCAGGCTACCCAGAGACGGTGGATTCTGCCCCCCGTTCCATATGGATGAACAGATGCCGGGGACAGGAACGAGAGATAGAAGGCTATCTCCCTCAGCGCCTTTAACCCCAATGTGCTTTTCTTGCCCCCACATATTTGTTCATTTTTATTTCGTACATGTGTCGGAGGAGATGGCTCCTGAATATTCAAAGGGATCCAATTAGGGAGTAATTTAGTACGCATCTACGACAGTGTTTTTGTCAGGTAGGTGTACGCGATTGAACCCACTCGCACACACTAATATAGGTTTGTTTACACAAAGATTTACATACGAAGATCAAGGCACACAACTAATCACCATAATTGCCAGAGTAAATGTTAAAAGATGGGCAACAGCTAATTATTTGAGGTTGTTTTGAACTGCAATGTCCTTTTTTTAGCTCTATTAATAATGTCATGAGAGAGGAAATTAGTGACAAGTGTATAAAATGGTGCAGTCTGAGCAAAATAACATTATTTATTTATTTTTTAAAATAAGGTCAGAATAAAGGCTGTTTTAGTCTCACCAGGTCATATTTCGTGGCGACTGTTAATTCAAGAGAATAAAAATATGAAAAAGCCTTATTAGTCATTTATTTATGATAATGTAGAAACAAACATATTATTAATTTAGCTGAGTATGTTTAGATTACATAGTTATTGAATTTTCTCAATGGTGATTCTCATAAGATAATGTAATTAAGTATAGATATAATTTAAAAAGTTCAATAAAAAGTATTTGAAATTATTAAAGAAGAAATAATTTACTAACACTTCAATATTCAGATAATAATTATATGCTATTACTGGTAGAGGTAAAAAATATTTGACCATATTGCTTTAACATTATCAACATAAAATAAGATTTTAAAACTATTTAACACAGAACTCTGGACATCATGAAAATAATGAACAGAATTAGAATAAACAAGATCTTAATGGTCCCAAATTGTGCTTCATTTCCTTTGTTTGTATTAATATCGAAAGTTTAGATAATAATAAACAGATTTTGTATGTTAATGTTTTCGATTACTAAAGGAGTTTATTGATTCAAACAAATCAAGGCTGTAAAGTAGAACGGAGAAGAAATGCATGAGTAAGGAAAGACTTTATATGAGATTAAGAAAAAGGAGAACAAGAGGAGTTCAAACCTTCTCGCTGAAGCTGATGGCACATAGACTCTGACGGCGCATCAGCCCGCTAGAGAAAAAAGCTTGAGAGAGACAGATCGCCCCTCTGCCAGTTAGACATTTATTCCCAACAAGATGGCAGTGTTTGACAGGAGGCGCCGGGGGAGCCCTAAAGCATGGGGATCCAAACGCCTGGGTGGTATTTATAGCTGTGAGACACAGTCCAATCAGAGCCAACTCACACAGGACTAACACGACAGAAAAAAACTCTTAGATGAACAACCTTACAGATTCACAAACAAGACGTATGCTAGAGGGCAGCCCTCAATCAACTGTACCAGTTCACAACACAATAGAGTTTTGGGTTAAACTTTATATTAACTGGCCTTAACTATGCACTTACAATGAAATTAATCATTTTTTTCAGTGTACTTATTGTGTAAATGTTTTTACATTGTACTTATGACTGATTAAATACATGCTTTTAATTCTTCACTATTAATTATTTATTATTTTAATTTCATTCTTTAATTACACTGTTGACCATCTCTTACACCTTAAGTCACCCTTAAACCTACCCATTTTCCCAAACCAGTTCCCAACCCTACCCGTATCCCATCTCAAGAGCACCGGATGTGTTCTGCAATACATTATGAACACAGTAAGTACATTGTATTTATTTTTTGATGCAAGTACATAGTAGTTAAGGCCACTTAATATAAAGTGAGCTTTATAAGGCAAATCGCACTTCACATTACAATAGATTTATTGTTTGTTGTACAGCAAAGTCAAGTAAAGGAGGTCGAGCCTTCTCATTTATGGCTCCTAAACTCTAGAATAGCCTTCCTGATAATGTCCGAGGTTCAGACACACTCTCGCAGTTCAAAACTAGATTAAAGACCTATGTTTTTAGTAAAGCATACACTCAATACATCACATAGCAGTATGATGCATGAGTGTGCTCCACACATCTCGTTTATATACACTATGAACAGCAGCTACGCTAACTATTCTCTTTATTCTCTATCTCCACCAGGGGATACTCATCCCAAGGCCCCCAGAGACTATGCAGCGCCATGGATGTGATCCAAGACCCACAACAAGACGATCCCAAGGTTCCATAATCCTGGACCGGGCTGTATCCTAAGCAGCTGCTGTGGTGCATGGAGGAGTGGACAGCATGAGACTGATTCCTGTGATGCTCCAAGGACAGACGAGTTTTGCTGACGTCCAGCGTTCTTCAGCCTCCAGCGCCTAGACAGCAGCTCTGCACAAAACATGTGGCCATTGGAGAAATGGTTGTGCCCTACTGAACCTGGTTTCTCTCGAGGTTTTTTAATTCTTCACTTTCGCCAATTGGTGAAGTTTTTTCCTCACCGCTGTCACAACTGGCTTGCAAGGTTCGGGACCTGTAGAGCTGCGCATTAATGGATTTGCTCTTCAGTGTTTGGACTCTCAGTAGTGAATATTTAACCACACTGAACTGACACTGTTCAAGTTACTAAAACCTTCTATGTGAAGCTGCTTTGACACAATCTACATTGTAAAAGCGCTATACAAATAAAGGTAAATTGAATTGATTTGAATTGTTGTTGTGGTTTTACCCTAGATTAGATTTTTACCCTATATCCAAAATAAAGTAATTCCAACAAATATTTACACAATTCTGTGATTTAGCAAGGGCGAAGTGCTCATTTTCACTTCATGTTAATTTACCACACATACATGAACCATCACAGTGTTTAAGAGAGCTCAAACGTCCAAAAAACAAATGACAAAAACAAACTTTAAAATCAATTTGGCAACACACATGTAAACACAAAAAACATGCAAAATATAGTGCAGACCACAAAGGTAATGTCAATTCAGGGGACCCCAAAAAGATTAACTGCTTCCACTTTAGAGTCAGCAGTATATTCAAGCAACAAAGAAACATTCGACCAAGATGTCAAAATGAACACAAATCCACCTCTCAGATATCCGACTCGAGAACACAGCGGACTTTAAACAGGAAGCAGTTGGGTTTATAATTGTTTGGTGTCCCCCGACAAAATTCTATCGTGATTTGTGTTATTTGCAGTTAATTTCTTTATTTGCCAAGCCAGGCTCACTCCGATTACTGTACGTATATACATTTCTAAAGAGGACCAAATACGCCAAAGGAGCTACGTTTTCTTGCAGTTTTTGTTTTCGCAAATCCACCGAAGACCGAAGACTTTTTCAGATCTCGAAGTGAGATCTCGTGAGTGCCATTCGTACCTGCTATTCTCACGTAAGTCCACCAGAGGCCATTGTCAACTGACTAACTGGCTACCGGACAAACTGGTAACAGCAGAAAAGCCGTCCACATGCAGGTAAACGGTCAGCTGGTAAGCAAGAAATGGATCTGCATCATACTGCTCCCTAGCGTTCATTTTAAATATGAAATTCAGCTATACGTAGCTCTGGCTACATAATTCGCGGTCTCCAGAAACGTATATAGGGCTACATTATTAGAATGAGTCTGTGTTGATATTTGCATGTGTTGTTAGAGTTGTGTGCATTTATGTTGTCAAATCAATGAAGATGTTTTTCAAATTCGTTACTGTTTTTCTATATCCATGCATGTTTTCTAAACTTGCCACTTGTTTCTGTATTGCATGTGTTATGAGAAAATGTGTGCACATGCTGTCCTATCAATGAAGATGTTTTTATCAATTTCTGTTTTTTATTTCTATATGCATGCATTTTCTTTGATTGCAGCACTTTTATACACCATACATCATCTCTACACAACCCCTATATACATTTCTGGAGAGCACAAAATACGTCCCAGGAGGTACGATTTTTTCCAGTTTTTGTTTTCACGAATCCACTGTGTACACTTTTAGATCTTAAATTTCTCTTACGAGTGCTATTGGTGCCTGCTGTTCTTGCGTAAATCCACCATAGGCCACTGTCGACTGACTGAAAGAAGACTTATTTTTTGGCTTTTGTTTTTGTCTTACCTACTTTCTGAAACCGTTCTTCACCGAACTCGGACCCTTTCATAGTGGTCAACTCATCTCTGCATCTCAATTCCAGCGAGCTACTAGACAAACTGGTAACTGCAGGCAAGTCATCCATATGGAGGTAAGTGTTCAGCTGGTAAGCGCGAAAAGGAACGACATCATACCGCCCTGTAGTGTTCATTTTAAAGACGAAATGCAGTCATACGTACTCCCGGCTACATAATTCACGATCTCTAGAAATTTACTATAGGGCTACATTTTCAGAAAGAGATTATGTTGTCAAATAGAAAGAAAGAAACAAAAAAACAAACCAAAGCAACTACAGGCAGATTAACACACAAATCTGTTTACATGTAGCTGCACCACATAACAAAACATTTAAATCGATCCATAATGTTTAATTCTGTATAAATGTATCGCTTAACGTATGTGAAAGATCCTCTGGCTTGTTGACTCGCTATACTGCAAATTCCACAAAGTACAGAAACTTCCTACCACTAAACCACAAGTTATATACCGGTGCAGTAAACTGAATACAGCGATCTAGCATGCGAGTCACTCCCTATCACCTCTTAATTTCGTTCTTCAACTTCAAATAATTCTCGGGGGTTACACTTCCAAAAACCTGAGTTCCAACGGGGCCCCTGATTCACTAGAGTGCGGAATAACAAGCTACATTAAAACCAGGCCCCCAAAAGGAAATGCACAAAGCACTTAATGAGCTCAACCAAAAGCAAAAGACTAATGTTCGTTAGTTAACCCCCACGATACATATACGCACAAAAAAAAAAAAAGATGAAAGCAGGACAATAAAAAGCCCTAGCAGTAATAGGTTGAAGGAGGAAGTGAATGAGGGGGTATTAGTGTATATTACATTTTAACAGCCATATGCAGACTGGACCGCAGAACACGTCTGGTCTGTTTTGAAAGATAGAGAATAGTGGGGATGTAAAATGAAAGAAGTGGGGATGTAAAAGGAAAGAACTGTTGGACCTGAATGGTGCTACGAGAACTATAAAAGTGGCACTGCATTGATCTTTGCCCTGCTGGGCTTCCATTTTCAGGAACTGGAAATGTATAGTAGTTTTCAAAGTTTAGATTCGGTAGTAAAGTAGCAAAGCCAACCAGGAATCAACAGCAAAGTCACTACTTCATTCTTTTTGTTCTCAGCTGCCTCATGATATCTCAATTTTTGTTAGGAAAAGATGTAGAACTGACTCAAGTATGCTTTATCCCAAATGATCTAGATCAGGGGTAGGGAACCTATGGCTCTCTTTAATAAAACTTTAAAGTTAAAAAAATTATAAATGTCACTAAAATCAGCTTCTTATTGAATATACAGCTACAATTCCCTTTATATTGTATTTTTCTACAGCAAAATGAATAAGAACTCAGTTTACAATGAAAGGAAGTTTCAACCAATGTGCATATGTGGCGCTGTGGTTTACCTTGAATTGCAACACCAATAAAGGGCAACTTACAATTTCTATGATAACCTCACGCATGTAAAACAACAGTCATGAATGTTCATGGCAAAAAGAGAAAAAAAATCTATACTGTAAATTGTCCTTTCTTCATACATTGTGATGTGTCATATTTGTTTATTTTTGAGTTGTGTGTGGACGTAAAGGTTTTGTTTATAAATGAATAAAGGTTTTGTTTATATTGACACAGCTCAAATGGCTCTTTAAAAAATGCATTTGATAAAAAAATCAGAAACTGCTCTTTGCTGAAAAAAGAGGTTCCCAACCCCTGATCTAGATAAACTTGTCACTCTTAATGCAAAAACAAAACAAAACAAACAAACAACTTACTCTTCGCTGCCTTCAATCTTTAGAAAATGTTTGTCTGTCCCTTGTTTCCTTCTCATATAATGAGTAAATGTCAATCTAGACATTATTTGTATAGAACTTTCAACAGTGCGCATACATGGTGCTCTGTCAAAAACTGTTAAGTCCTGGATTATAACTTTTGATATTGTTTTTACCATCTGATGTAGAGCTTTTCTGTTTATATGTACTTTACATATGATGTAATAGTTATATATAATTAATACAACGCTATCTCACTGCAATCAGTAAATTTTGATTTTGTAGCTAATTAATTTCAATTTGTACGATCTCATTCGAACAATTTAGTCGATTTGCTTATCCCCCAATGACGGTTGGGTTTATGGGCAGAGTTGGGTGCCATGCCTCCTTTTTAAACATTTTTGTACTAAACGAATTAGCCACTAACTGACAAAATGTAAAATACTGATGCTTCTTCGTGAGATCAGGCTGAATATATATAAGTTATATTATTCATAATAGATTTTAACTTTTTAAACTTCTACTCTTTATTCTTTCATTTTCTTTTTGGCTTAGTCCCTTTATTTATCAGAGGTAGCCACAGTGGACTGAACCGCCAACTTATCCAGCATATGTTTTACGCAGCGAATGCCCTTCCAGCTGCAACCCATCACTGGGAAACATTCGACACACCCATTCATACACATACACGAGGGACAATGTAGCTTACCCAATTCATATATACCACATGTCTTTGGCCTTGTGGGGAAACCAGAGCACCTGGAGGAAACCCACGTGAACACGGGGAGAACATACAAACCTGAAATGCCAAGCGAGCCGAGGCTCGAACCAATGACCTTCTTGCTGTGGGGCGATTGTGCTACCCACTGTGCCACCATGATGCCATACTCTTTATTTGGTTTAACATTATTCATTTTTATAGCAATGTTGTAATATCATTCATTATAGAATAAGGCCTAATCCCAATTCTACCCCTTAGCCCTTCTCCTTACCCCTACCACTTGTTTTGCGTGTTCACGTGAAGGGGTAGGGGTGTCCCAATTCTCTTTAGCTTGAAGGCGTAGGGCTAAGGGGAAGGGCTAGATACCCCTTCAAATGGAGATTGTCCAGGACCACACTCGAGACCAAGGGGTAAGAAAATTTCCCAGAATACACCAGCTACAACAGCAGCATGGCTCCGCACGGAAGTAAGATACACAAATTTGTATTTTTTGTCAATATTACGAATATTTACAAACAAGCATATCTTTTAATATATATTTATAAGGGCATTTGTGTTTTACTGTCATGCTTTTAAAAACACCCAAAAAAACTAAAAACCCCACAAAATTTGCTATTTACAGTATAATCCATAATAATAACTTATGTATAGTAGGCCCACAACATTCTGTCTCTCAATGACATTGAATACCCTGTCAGAAAAGTCTAGTGGCTGGAAATGAACTTTTTAGTGTCTGGTATAATGTTAATGTTGTTTTTGTGTGTTTATATAGATGAATAAATGCATAGTACAGTTACGAGATTAATGTTGAATTATATCGTTATGATAACATGATATACGCCTTCAGTGATTTCCTGAAGATAAATAACAAAAATACAACACAATATATATATTATTGAGAAACTCATGGCCAAAAAATAATTAGTTCACCATAATCCACTCACCCTTCACTTGATCCAAACCTGTTTGACTTTCTCCTGTTGAAGATAAAGTAATATATTTTGAAGATAAAGCTGTAACTGTATATGCTTTTATAGATGGTTACAGAAGTCATTGGTTACAGGTTTTCGTCTTTCTTCAAAACATCTTCTTTTATGTTCAACTGAAAAGAAAAAGTCAAACAGCGTTGGAACAAGTGGAATTAAAAATCTGCAGGCTCCTGCAAATATCCAAAGTTTAATCAACTGTAAAGTTTCACCCTTTTCAAAACAACGACACCGACTAAGGACAAACAGAACTAATTTGGCTGCATTCTCAAGTCTACGGGAGACTACAAGGAAAGGGCAATTTATACGAACAAATACACCTTCAAATAAACAGGAAAGTAAACAAACTAGAAAAGAGGCCAGGCTGCATTTTTCTGACACTCGAGCCCTGAGCCTAATGAATATGTGTACATGAAATGAGCCTTAATGAGTGTTTCCTTCTCCCCCAATTAGCGTGTGGAGAGCGGTAGGTGGAATATTAAATGAGAGGAATACTAGGTCAACACCAGAGCCCTTTACCTGCGTAGAGGAGGAATGGACCAGCAAGATACACACCTCAAGGGACCAAAACAGAACCAGAGACACCAGTGAGAAAGTTTCCCTCACGCAGTATGAAGTTCTTTCATTTTCCATATTTAGAAATGTGAGCTCATTTGTTACTTCCTCAATTTTACAGGTTGATCAAAAGATTGTATAGAATATGATTTAAGAAGCTCATGACATGAAAATTAGTCTTTAACCATATTTGCACTGAGGCTAATTTATGTGGTACATAAAGTACTTCTAAGAAAGTACAAACCCAACCTATACTAGAACCCAACCAAAATAATTGTCTCCAGGGTTGTATACTCATTTTTGGTCTAGCATGTTCTCTATAAGAAAAATCTTCTTCCTCTGATATTATTCAATATATATTATTAACAAATCTGTGTCACTATCCAACACTTGGGACATCCCTAAATGTAATATATATCAGAATATATTTAATACATATTTTTAAAACCAAATTTATATGACTTTTTCTAAGACTTTCAGGTAAAAAATTATTACTTAATGCTTTATGTAATGTATAAAGTATGTGGTAAATAGTACAAAGAAATGCACATTCAAATATATTACAGCATATCGTAAAATAAATAAATGCATTAATAACTTTCTCATCTTTCATGTATTTGAATGATTTGAAATGACTTTTGGCAATGTTGTATTAATTGTTTTTGGCATGTTAGCACCTTGGGTGACCAGAAAGGCACCATTTTTCAAGGTTTTTGCAGATTTCTTCTTTTGCAGATTATGAATGAAATTTAAGACTTACAGTATACAGGGCTAAGCCCTTTTTAAATGGCCCATTTACTTCTGTAATAGGTTCTGTATTATTGAATGATCATGTAAAGGGATGTGTTGCTTTAGTTTTTTTTATCTGCTGTAAATCTCTTGTAAATTAGCTTGTTTCTCTTTGCATAAAAAAATTAAATATAAAGGTTTGACATGTATTATTGATTATTGGGTGTCAGCAGAATAGAGTAGCTTTACTTGCTAATAATAATTCATTCATTCATTTTCTTTTCGGCTTAGTCACTTTATTAATTCGGGGTCGCCACAGCGGAATGAACCGCCAACTTATCCAGCATTTGTTTTTCGCAGCGGATGCCCTTCCAGCCACAACCCATCTCTGGGAAATGCTAATAATAATAATTATTATTATTATTATTAAATATGTGACACTATATGTAGTTTAAATGTTTTTATATTTATGTAAAATGTATTTAGATAATGCTTAGACAACATTTCGATTGTGCAAGGACAAATAAGAAAAGAAAACGAACCCTAAGTGTCATTTATACAAGAAATATTAAAATAATAATGATAGAAAATAACTGAAAAATAAACAAAAAAAACTAAATGACTTGTAGGACTACAATTCAGTCATTTGACAAAATGACAAATAAAACTTTTTTAATCATAAGTAAACAGTGGAAAGATGCTATTTTTTGAAAATAAAGGTTTCACACTTGGCAAAATAAAATACCAAGTATTACGATTCCTCAATTTTGACTATAAATTTTAGTTTTACTTAACGTTTTGAATACTACGTTAACGGTTAAGCTAAAGATTAGCATAGGGCTAATGTTTGAAAAAGTCAGTTTTCTTAAACAAGATCATAAATATCATAATACAGTAAAATACCAATTCTCCATGTTTGTATAATATAATAACTACCTGTGCAGGTTTACCATCAATTGGTTTTCTCTGTAAAATTATTTATTCATTGATTTATTCATTCATTTTCTTTTCAGCTTTATTAATCTGGGGTCGCCAACTTATCCAGCATGTTTTACGCAGCGGATGCCCTTCCAGCTGCAACCCATCACTGGGAAACATATACAACACTCATTCACACATACACTATGGACAATTTTTAGCTAAACCAATTCACCTATACCACACGTCTTTGGTCTTGTGGGGGAAACTAAAGCACCCAGAGAAAACCCACGCGAACACAGGGAGAAGATGCAAACTCCACACAAAAATACCAACTGACCCAGCCGAGGCTCGAACCAGCGACTTTCTCGCTGTGAGGCGACATCGCTACCCACTGCACCATCGCATTGTCCTCTGTAAAATCATTATCTGCATATTTAATTTTGGCCAGTGTATTGTTTTTCCTTTATCAGTACGATTATCTCAGTCCACCTTGGGGCAACTTTACCTCAGACGTGTTACTGACACCGCACCGGAGACCATGCAAGCCTGAGAGACAAAAACCTGTTCCAACTCTTCCCTCAGAACCAGAGCAGAACACAAGCACCTGTCCTCACCCTTCTCCTCTCTGCCTGTGTGTGTGTGTGTGTGTGTGTGTGTGTGTGTGTGTGTGTGTGTGT
>CAIGQQ010033964.1:526517-543650 GCA_903798035.1 Danio albolineatus | reverse complement strand
TGTGTGTGTGTGTGTGTGTGTGTGTGTGTGTGTGTGTGTGTGTGTGTGTGTGTGTGTGTGAGGGAGAGAGAAGGAGATAGAGCGCACATCATTTATCACTTGTGTTCTCGTCCAAAAATGTCGCTTTTGTGGGGTGACTTTCAACCGTGCTAACCTTGCCCCAAATTGCTAACTGTAACAGTTTACTTTTTCTTTCCTACATGTCATTGATTTTCCTCACGTAATATCTGCACCTCGTTGTTAACACAAAGAGAAACACGTTGTGCCGCGAGCAGACCCTCAAACCCTCCAGTCGGAGAGCTCTTGAGGGCCGCTGGGGCTACGCAAAGGGTCTTGGTTTAATTAAACCATCACAAATGCGCTTAGAACAGCAATCAACCTAATGATCAAAAAGGGTCTTCAAAGCCCATGGATGGTCCCCTTTGCACATATCTGAAGGAGGAGCTTGTGAATAAACAAAGCGAAAATGAAGATTAAAATACAAGGCTCGGGAAAAGCAAAGCACTTGCTGTTTGAGGGCCGATCCCTGACTTGGAACGAGCTTCGGGTTCTGTTACAGTTTGTTGTGACTTATTTTACCAGCACGCTTATCTCAAAGGGCGAAACAATGGCGCACATTTCTATCAGAAATCATTACAGGCCATTTCAAATCATTTCCGCGCAGCTAATTTCATAATAGCGGAGGGAAACATTGATTGTAACCAGATGCTACATATCTACTCTGTGGAAAACTGGACAGAGCAATTACGCAGCACAACTCTCGGCCTATACCCGTGCTCCCTCTTGCACATAGAAATGTACACTAAGTGCTTCTATAGCTAAAGTGCTTCACATCAGCTTAGGCCAAATACATTAGCACACTATCATGCAACACGTATAGACTTTGGACTAGATTTTAAAGCGTACAATGAAGTGATTTCTGAGAAACAAAAAATAAATAAAAACATGCTGGTTCCCGCAGAGCATTATCATGTACATTTTACATGTAAGTCAAAGATAATTACATCATATATCAGTGTTTGTTCTAGGATTCTTTACACACATCTTCCAACTACCTACTGTATGGTGTTATTTTAATGACAAATGTCGTTTCATATTACAAGTCGAGATCGTATTGATGTAATACGAGCATGCGAATCGCTTTGCTTGCACGCCGATTTCCTCTGTTCATGCACAAAACGTCTCTCCCACCCCCTTAAAGATACACTGTTCAAGCACAGATTTTCTTGTGCGCTCTCAAATAAACACTGCTGAAGTGCTATTTAGTGCGTTTATGTAACGAGTAGCCTATATCACCAACATTTATTATATTTGCTAGGAATATTTCTGAATGTCCTCAACAGACTGACATAATGACATTGATGGATTCTGAAGTAAAGTGAAACAGCTATAGACTCCAGCATAATTGTGTGCAGAACCATAGACCTTTATCTATAAAGTATAATTATGGAAACTGTGTTCAACACAACTGAAAGCTACATCGTGTTTGCTGGCCTCACATGCCAGTCAGTCAGTCAGTCAGTCAACATGTCACCTTAAAGAGTTAAAGAAATAACACATAGCACTACTATGATTACAGAAAAGTTTGCTCTGTTATAAGTCACTTACCACTTAATACGTTTTGGTGCGATTATAACCCGCTATAAAAAAAAAAAACTACGACTGAATGTTTTGAATGAGAAGCTGTAATGTAGCCGTGGTGGGAATGTATTTTGTAGTGGTGCCTCGCCATGGAAGAAAGAATGTAGGGAAAACCACGTACATACATATGTTTTAATCATGATGTAAATAAATCATACTGTTGGTCAAAACAAACTTATTGGGTCAAAAAATTTCACAACCAATAAAAATCTTTTTTACCATTCAATCAATTCTTTCAATTCCTACATTTCTCATTTCACTCAGAACCTCTGATGCATTCAAACCCTCATGTGAAGTTTCTTTAAAAGTTGGAAAGTCTGGAAGTTGGAAAGTTTATAATTGTGAGAACAACTGCATTTAAATTGAATTGGTCTGAGCAAGAGGTGTGGCGTTTGTGGTTTGATTTTTCCCACATGACTAAAATGCTCCATTAGTAACATTAAAATGGGCTGTAAATGTGATGGACTTATATGTTAGTACATCAGCTATAATAGTATTATAATTCACTTTGCCAATATCACACCCAATATCTATGTCCACTCCAGTCCAAAAATATTTACCAATAGCAAACAAAGGTGTACTCACATGGTTTTAAATTGTCCTCCTAAATAAACAAAATATTAACACCAGCCTTCAGATTCCAACAAATTCAGCAAAATTGCTCCAGAGCAGTGTTTTGGAAGAATAGTGTATACTGTATAAGCTAAATTATAATTCATTTACAAAAGGAACCAACAAAAATATATTTAGTTTACATAAACACTACCTGACAAAAATCTTCTAGTCGAGCATTGGGTATCAGAAGTAGCTTATTACACTTATTTCACCAAAACAAATATGATCATGCTTTGATTTTTAATTATTTAATTAGGGCAGTAAGGTCTGACTTTGCTTAGACAAAAGTCTCGTCACTCAACAGAAATAGTTTACAGTATAGAATATAAAGTCACGGTGCAGTGGAAAAATGATTAATATTGTGTATGACTCCCATGAACTTGGACGACTGCATCCATACATCTCTGCAATGACTCAAATAACTTATTATTAAAGTCATCTGTAATGGCAAAGAAAGCGTTCTTGCAGGACTCATCAAGATTATTAAGAGTCACCTTCTATGCCTCCTTCTTCATCTTATTTCAGACATGCTCAATAATGTTCATTTTTGTTGACTGGGTGGGCCAATCCTGGAGCACCTTGACCTTCTTTGTTTGCAGGAACTTTGATGTGGAGGCTGAAGTATTTGAAGGAGTCTTATTCTGCTGAAGGATGTGCCCTCTCCTGTGGACTGTAATGTAATGGGCAGCACAAATGTCTTGATACCTCAAGCTGTTGATGTTGCTATCCACTCTGCAGGTCTCTTGTATGCCCCCATACTGAATGTAACCCCAAACCATGATTTTTCCTTTACCAAACTGACATATGTGAGAATCTTGGGTCCATGTGGGTTCCAATAGGTCTTCTGCAGTATTTGTAATGATTGGGATGCAATTCAACAGATGATTCATCTAAAAAAATCTACCTTCTGCCACTTTTGCAAATGATAAACTAGAAGTCAAGTTATTATTTGTTGCTATAACAACTGGGATTGACGACAAGACTTTTGTCAGGAAGTGTATAAAAACACAGGCTGAAATTAATATCAATCTCAACATAAACAGATGAGTTTCACTGTTATTCGGTCCTGCTATTCTTTCATTTAAGAAAAATCACAGTATGAGTGAAGTGATATGACACAATGCATTAATGTGTATTAAACGTTAATTTTAGCAGTTTACATGTGACTGTTGCCTCATAAACATATACTATTCAGTTGCCTCACTTGAAAATTACATGATACATTTCATAATATACACATTAAACTAGTTAAAGATACATATAATCAGACCTTACACCTTTTGGAGTGAAGCTGAATAAATATTTAATCCGTATATCTTGCATTTTGTGTTTTGAGGAGCTGTAAACAGATGAGAAGCATGGCGAAGCATGGCTACATATTTTACACAACTCCTCCTTTTTAGTCTCCTGCCTTCAAACTAAGAGTTCCACATATTATGCTCATTACAAGCTTATATAAACTTAAAAATAAGGAAAAAGCATTGTTGTAATCTCACTGGACAATTCTGTGGCCAATCAAACACAGCTGAGGCATGCATATTAGTGATCTTGTGTTAATCACAGTTGAGTTAGTGTTTTGATCGGTCTGTTTTTTATCCTTTTGGTACCCTTTAACAGTTGCTTGAGAACAAGGAAATAATGGTGTTTGAGGCTCAAGGTATGTCATTTCCATGTACTGATCTATTATTATTCAGCTATGCCTAGGTATATCCTGACTTTCATTATGTCTTATCATACTGACATGGCAAAGTGTTACATTTACTGTTTAACAAGAAAAGATCATTTATGCGCATGTCATAGAGATTTGCTATGCTTTTTCTCAAAGGCCCACGAGAATCAGTGGCCTGATTGTAAGATTAATGTTAGGATGTGCTAAATGGTTCACATATGAACCAAAACCTCACAGAAAAATATCAGTATTTCCTTTTGCTCTTTAATGGAAAGAGAGACCCAGCCTGCAGTAAGAGCAGCTCCTGTTGGCATTCAACCAGCCCTGAGTGAAAGCGAGGAAGAGAGGTAAAGAAAACGGGTGATTTATGGAGAGTTAGAGAGGGGGTTCACTCGCTAAAGTCCCATTGAAACACAGTGCTCCTGGCCCCGGGCTTCACCATTCATCACCACGTACCGCCACGTCACTTTGTTTATCATCACTAACACACACACATACATTCACAGAGCCAAGCAGTGTTTAAAACTCAATGGCCCTTTCTTAACAATTCAGGCAAATGATACGTTATCTTTTTAACTTTGGATTTGTTGAATTAGGGATTTACTGTATATCTGAAGGTGCAGCCACTTTGTTCAGGGAATTTTCATATGAAAAATCCAGTTGTTACAATCACAGTCCATAAGAACGTGAATTTTGCGAGGAGGAAATATTTTACTGTTTAGATTTTAAATCAGGTTCAAATTGGTAAAGCAAATTTGCTTCATTGACCAACAGAAAGCTGCTTAGTTTAACCATTTTTGCCCATGAAGTTTTAGTGAGGGCGGCACGGTGGCTCAGTGGTTAGCACTGTCGCCTCACAGCACGAAGGTTGCCATTTCCCCCCGCGTTCGTGTGGGTTTCCTCATTGTGCTCCGGTTTCCCCCACAGTCCAAAAACATGCGGTATAGGTGAATTGGATGAACTAAATTGGCTGTAGTGTATGAGTGTGTGTGTGAATGAGTGTTTTCAAGTACTGGGTTGTGGCTGGAAAGACATCCGCTGCGTAATACTTGCTGGAATAGTAGGAATAGTTGGTGGTTCATTCTGCTGTGACAACCTCTAAAATAGAGACTAAGCCGACTAGAAAATGCACTAGTGTAAATGGCACCTTACATTTTACAGTTCTCATTCAGCTTACAGCTGAAGTACTTTACTTTGTAAAGAAAATAATTCACACCACTGCTCTGACTATAGCCAAATATCATTAGGTGGCTATTTTGACTGGTTTAGAATTTTTTTACAAGCTACCACTGCTGCCCAGATGGAATTTATAACCATTTAAAAAAAAGCATTGACGAATCTCGACTGGGAAGTAAATATAGACACTGACCTTGTGGAACCCTAATTGAACTGATACTTATACCTGCTAGGCGATGAATTAAGCCAATAAGCAAAATCATAGCACCTGCAGAGCAATGTTGTGGCAACCAACCAGAACACCCTAACATTATGGTGCTGACTTGCAAAGACTGGCAAACATCAGACAGTCTCTGTCTCCATCGGTGTCCCTAAGGGCTCGGTTTTATGCCCTCTATTTTTTAACATTCACTTGTACCTTGAGGCCATCTTCTGAGATCTTTCTACCTAGATTATCATCTTTATGCTGATGATATGCAGATTTGCATACATTCACTTGTGAGCATCTTGACAATGCATTTGTTTTTGTCAGACTGCTTTACTGAGATCTAAACAGAGATGAGTAATAATTTATTGTAGTAAAACTGAAGTTATGCTCAACGTTGTCTGGTCCTGTCACTGACTCTTGATGTCTCTGTTTTGTAAACCCAGAGTCAAGAGAGGATAGCGGTCAGTGCTTTGAGAAGCTTTTTTCAAAGGTGTTTAATAAAATAAAATTAATCATTTTTAAAATAATTTTTAAATCGGTACCAGTTAATGCAGTGGCACAGTAGGTAGCGCTGTCGCCACACAGCAAGAAGGCTGCTAGTTCGAGCCTTGGCTGGGTCAGTTGGCATTTCTGTGTGGAGTTTGCATGTTCTCCCCATGTTCACGTAGTTTCGTCCTGGGAGCAATAATAGCTACATTTATTTTTCGTCCTAGTTTCCCCCACAAGTCCACAGGCATGCGCTAAAGGTGAATTAGGCTAAATTGTCCGTAGTGTATGTGTGTTAATATGAGTGTATGTGTGTTTCCCAGGGATGGGTTGCAGCTGGAAAAGCATCCACTGCATAAATATATGCTGGATAAGTTGGCGCTTCATTTTGCTGTGGCGACCCCAGATTAATAAAGGGATTAAGCCAAAAAGAAAATGAATGAATGTATTAAATCGGTAACACTTTAGGTCATAGTTTATGCTATTACCTACTGGCTTATTATTAGGATGTTATCTATTCATTAGTTATAAAGAATGATCTTATTCACCATTTTTAATCCTACCCAAAACCTAAACCCAACTCCTAGCTTAATAACTATTAATAAACAGCGAATTAGTAGTTTATTAAGCTAGTAGTGTTAGTTAATAGTTTGCTAATACTGTACTGTGAATTGTGACCTAAACTAAAGTGTTACCATTAAATTTACTGTCCATTTCAGGTGATACATGTAGTTGTAAAACATAAAAGTACAATCATATACAAAGTTAAAAAGGATCAAATGGAAAAATTACTGAAGTTAAAAAATTTGACGAGCAAAAACAGCAATAATCATAATTCATAACAACATGTAACACAAGTGGACAGCACATAAACTAGAGCAGACATATTTGATACAATCATCGCCAATCTTTACTAAGTCAATCCTCTCAGGTGTTCTGAGAGGCTCACTGCTGGGTTGCATGTGTGTGTATGTAGGTTAAACTGATGCTCAGATTGGAAAGACATGGATAAGGCAGCGCAAAAGTCTACTGACACGTTTTAAGATACAAAGACTGTGTGATGGTGCATTCGGACTCTCCTGGAAGAATCAGGAGAGACTGAGAACATTAAAGAGAGGCAAGAACTAGAAGTGAATGTGTGCGAGTATGTGGTCAGTGACCTAATTTTTTTTTGTCTTGCTATTCTTTCCTCAACCCTGCAGTAAACGTGGCATGCTGCACTTTTAAAAACAAGAGCCGATTGCGATATTCATGCATTTGTGTGTGTGTGTGTTTGGGGTGGATTCTTTTTCAGACGCATTAATAAAATATGGTCAGAGGCCAGGTGCACACTGAATCTCTTTAAGAGAGCCTCGGGGCATCTTTGCATCGTCTCCTCCCAGAAGCCCTGTGTGTGATGTGCGTTAGGGGCCGCCACCTGCTGTACCAACACACTCACGCACAAGCTACGCTCCAGAAACAGTGCCCACACACGCCACAACATCTGAGATTCTTACACACACACACACACACACACACCTGCATATCTTTGTGTCCTAGACAAAGAAAAACATTTTCTTATAATGATGAATTACACACTTAGCCGCTCTAACAGCTCTCTTACACTCATCTACTCACACAGGCTGTAAATATGAACTTCATACATGTTCAGTTAAGCTCCTAATTAAGTCATTAATTAAAGGAGAAGTGTTGTGACGCTGATATACTGCCAGTCTAAACCAACGGGGTGTAAATTTAACTAACAAGCTTCGGTCCGCCATTAAAAATATTGCTCGGGATGTCAATACACTCGGCAGCATTAAACCAACAGCATCTAAGAGAGCTGCGATTTACTGCATTGTTCCAGCGATGATGTACAGTATAAAATTTGATATACATCTTGTAGTAATTTGTGTTTTAGATGGAGTTTTGTATTGGTGACTACAATAAACAATGAGCCTTATTCATTCATAATTATGTAGATGAGTTGACTTATTTACCCAGGACATAATCATAATTAGACACGGGCTGGTACAAGTTTCTGATATGATAACCTTGGATAAAAATATTACGGTATTACAGTATTGTGATTACTGCTCTAAAATATCTTCTTTTAAATGTCTAGGTAAAAAATAACAACATTTCCCTATTTAACACAATATATTTTATTTTAGGAAACCTTTATAATAGTTTGTAACAGTAAACACGTCAGGCTAAATAATTCAAATAAATAAAGGGTTTCTGCAATAAAAAAACTTTACACATACCTAAGGAATGGTATAACAGAAAAGTTGTCAGTTAAAAATCGGTTTAAACCATGGTAAACCTTGAAACTGGTTATCATTTCATGTCTATTCATAATATAATTCTAATAGTAATGAGTTATGTATTAATATATGTGTAAAATATTATTATTATTTTTTTATCAAAAACTGGCTAGACTACCTATGTAATGAATTTGAATTTGTTAGTAAAAACTATGTAGGCTACCAAACTTTCATGAATAAGTTAATACTGTAAATGAGACCTAAAAACATTCTGTTTGGATAATTTGCTAAGGTACGGGATGGGTTGTACTAACCTTTCTCTTTGAGCATCTTCTTCATATTGATGCCGGTGTCTCGTTCTGGCAGATCTCCATCAGTTGGGTTCAAAACTGTACATATGAAGAATTTAAAAAAATGTAGCACAGTTTTCTAAAGTTGTTCACAAAAGTAATAAACTTCTGACAAAACCTCAATATTAAAAAAATTATAATAATAAAATAAATAAATAAATTGAATCGATTATACATGTAAAACAATGCAAAATTATTATGTGATGGGTAACATTTGATTGTGTTTATTGTAGTTTAAAATATTGCTACAATTGTTCAACTACTAACAGAGTTGACAGTCTTTGTTTTCTGTTTTAAATCATATTTTAAAACCCATCTTTCACCTATTTACATTTTGCATGTTTTTGGGATTGTTCTTTAGTCTCTTAAGCATTTTAAAAATTGTTTTAGGTCCTGTTTGAGTTTAGGCTTCTGTACAGCACTTTAGCTGACTTTGGATGTTTTAAAAGTGCTTCATAAATGTAAAAAAAAAAAAAAGATTGATTGTTTGAATCTTTATGTTAATATTTTTAAGACAAAATGTCCCTAAATACACATACAAATATTATTTATAGACATAGCTTGATATCATTTGTGCTATGGTTCTATTATAAGGTGCTATGGTTTTATTAAAGATTTTATATTTAAAAAATAATACGTTTATCTTTGAGATGCAAAATGAACCTAGAATCACTCATATATGTCTATAGGCATGATAATTAGCTTCATAGAAAACAAAATGTGTATTAAATGTGTCCACTTACCCAGGTGTTCAGGACTCTGTGTGTGTGGGTTCGGGGAACTAGACACACTACTGCTGGGATGGGAAGAGGGCTGTGATCCTGGACGAGGACCTTCCTCCAGAGATGGAGCAGGAGATGGACTGTCCTGTACACACTCCTGACAAAAACACAGAGATTCAGTTAAAATATTCCTTACAAGTAACTCAAACAAGCCAGGCCTACAATATTAGCTCAACAAACCTGGATTATATGGGACGTTAAAAGGTTATATTTGCTAACTATTACTAAAACCAAACATAAATATATATTAAGTACTTGTAATAAAATACATTTAATTTTTTTTTGCTTAAAGGTCCCGTGAAGTGCTCTGATGTGATTTTTATTCGATATTTGACATAATTTCAAATAAAAAAGGAAGAGAGTGTGTGAGTAGCTCCTCCCCTTTAAAAAAACAGCCAATAGTTTTCGTTTTTATCACAGCTCTGCCGGTGGTAGTGGCTGAGATCAAACGCATGAGATGAAAAGCAAATGAGAAGCGTCTTGAAGGGGGTGGGACATGTCAGAACTTAAGAGAGAATTTGATTGGTCAAGATTTGATTAGAAACTGAAGTATGTAAAACTTCACTTCAACTGAACTTCAACTGAAGTAAAAAAAAAAAAAAATCAATGACTGATTTCACTGACCCCAATATTCTCTGAGGTGGTTATAAATATATAAACCTTGCACATAGATATTTACATTAGATGTCGTCTACACTGTTGTCTATTGGAAGGAATGCGTCAAGAGAGCCGGCATTATAGTACAGGGTGGCGCTCCTTTGAAATTAATGTGGGACCAAGTCAGTATGCAAATATATTTTTTTTAATTACGAAAATCATTTACATCAGTTTTCTATATTTATAGATAGGTGACTGCACGGGCATTGCTGACTAATCCATGTCCTGAAACACACCCCCTCTCCTGCTTTTACTTCTAATGTTAACGGAGGGAGCGATTCATTTGTGTATGAATCTCCATAATGAACAATTGGTGTGAACCATTGATATCTCTGCGTCTCAATGTGCATATCCTCTTTTCTGATCTAACATTTATAATATTCAATAATTTAGGGTGGAAAGTATGCACATAGAGGCTCAGGCACCCTTATAAGTTACTTCAAAAACTAGCCGTTACTTAACTTTGCCTACAATAATACAAGTTTCTGCCACCAACGCCTTATCATAATTCATTTACATAGTTTGCTGAATTTTTATTTATTTTACAATCTCTAGCATAAGCCTAGAATTTAGTGCTACATTGCCATGGTGAATGCAGTAAGTGACTGAATTATCATCAATAACATTACTTGTTTAGCACAAAATTTCGTAACATACAAAAATGTAAAAGACAAAATCTATGAAATGTTATGCCTTTATGTTTTGGTTGCTCGTTATTACACCCATATGTAGCGCAAAAGTCCAGCATCTTCAGATTGGCTTTAGTCTTGACTAACGCGGTTAAATGACATTTGTCCTGGGAGCACTGTACAAATTTGGCAGCGTATTGACGCATGCTCATGGTCCGTATTTGATATGTATTGTATAAATATCTATGAACCTTGCACAGAACGGTGCACACATACCTATAGGCCAAAGTCTATTCGTTGTTTAAATTTTAAGACTGCCACCCATGCATGTTTAGTTGTGGCCTGAATTTACTTTTAATATACTTGAGTGCCGTAAAGGTGTCATCTGCTGCATCTGACGCTATTGCTATGTCTTTAATATAATGTAATCACCCCAGTGGTCGCAAAAAAATCTAGAGGCTGATGGATATTTATTAGCTTTTTTAATGTAGCTATTATGGCGCCATGGTGGCGTAGTGGGTAGAAAGTTCGCCTCACAGCAAGAAGGTTGCTGGTTCGAGCTCCGGCTGGGTCAGTTGGCATTTCTGTGTGGAGTTTGTATGTACCGGGTTTCCTCCGGGTGCTTTGGGTTCCCTCACAAGTTCAAAGACATGCGGGACAGGTGAATTGGGTAAGCTAAATTGTCCATAGTGTATGTGTGTGAACGAGAATGTATGGATGTTTCCCAGTGATGGGTTGCAGCTGGAAAAGCATCCGCTGTGTAAAACAAAAAAAACAGCTGGATAAGTTGGCGGTTTATTCTGCTGTGGCGACCCCAGATTAATAAAGGGACTAAGCCGAAAAGAAAATGAATGAATGAAATACATATGACACAAAAATATAAGTCCATGAAATCTTCTGAGATCAGCGAATATATTATTTAAAAGTATAAGAAAACATTTGAGAACAAAGCAAGACTATTGTAGAATCACCTAATATTTTAATTCAATGAAATTCAATCAAGTAATTAAATGATGCTTAACAAATATTACACCTTAATTCCGGATTTTACTAACAAATTTTGAGTGAAAATGGTTTTAATGTACAATGTATGTCATTTTACCCCGTCAGAAGCTGTTGTTATTTTAAATGCGTTTATATCTCACAGTAGAAATCTATTTAAATGTGCGTTTGTGTGTGTTGGTGTGCGTGTGTCTGTGTATGCATGCGTGCACACTGTATGCCTCTGGCTATTTCTACATCTGCGAGAAACACACAAGTGTCCTCATCCAACAGTAAATTGACTCAATCGCGTCTCAGGGGGAACATGGCAGTAAGATAACAGATAGTCTTTGTCTTTAAAGTCTGCATCTAATATTCCCTAACACGCGTGCCACACAGACCCAACAGTACATTTATTCGGTTATTCCTCCTCTGAGTATTTCGAATCAAACTCTCTCTTGTAGAAATAAAGACTGATCTGGTCTACAGCTCTTTCCCAGGTGTTAACTGACTTGTAGAGCGAGACTGGATTGCATGTAACGTATCACTTAAGCAAGACACCAATCCAAAGGGGATCTGCAGTTCGCTGAATAATGCGAAAACGAGCTGACTCTAGCTGAGAGATCTGAGTGCATGTTAGACTTCCAATGAATGACTTTTTCTGAGTTCGGCCACTGAAGTGGCTTTGTGCCATTACCTTGATGACGGACGCTCCTGCTCTGGACAAGGGGCTGTGCATCTGAGCAGCTGCGGCCATGTTGGCGATGGTGTTCAGGTGGTTCATCTGGTTCATCGCCATGGCAACGGAGGCAGGCGGCAGACTGACGGGCAGCAGGGGGTGGGGCATCATCATAAATGGCAGGTCCAGCCCTGTGAGGGGATGAAAGAGAGAAGCAGAACTTTGAAAACTGTGAATGTGATGCACCAGTCACTTCTGTTTATCTCGTATGTTCAAAAACAACATGAAGTCAACTTAAAATCAACTAAATAAATAGATTTTTTTTTAAAGTAACATCCAATCATATAATGCCTACCTGAAGGGCAAAACTAATAATAATGTTATTAAAAACACTAGATTCAATGCACACTTTACATTTTATAAGTAGTTCCAACCTCAAATCTCACATTCAATTCAGTTTATTTGTTATTTCTTTGTAATTATCTCTAATATTTATTAGCAGTTTCTGAGTAAACACCGACACTTTTCCTTGCACTGTCAAAAC
Organism: Danio albolineatus; assembly: GCA_903798035.1. Classification (NCBI taxonomy): domain Eukaryota; kingdom Metazoa; phylum Chordata; class Actinopteri; order Cypriniformes; family Danionidae; genus Danio; species Danio albolineatus. The sequence continues at coordinate 530,987 of CAIGQQ010033964.1, read as the reverse complement.
ATTCTTTCTTCCTTCATGCTTTTAGTTGAATCAAATGAACTTTTCTTAAATTTACATTAATCGAACTGACTAAAAATAATGAGTTAAAACTTTGTGTAACTTAAAGCATTTTGTTGAAATTTGATACATTTTTTTAAGTAACATCAAATCGTATAGGAATGAAGATCAAAACTAATACTAATAGTGTTAAAACACTAAATTCAATAAACTCTTTACATTTTATAAGTATTTCAGCTTCAAAATCTCACATTAAATTCTGTTTATTTGTTATTTCTTTGTTATTATCTCTGAAATGTATCAGCATTTTTTGAGCAAACACAGGCACATTTCCCTACACTTTGAAAAAAAAAAACTTTCTGCCTTCAATTTTTTTTATTGAATCAAATGAACTTTTCAAGTCAACTTAAAAAAAACATTAATTAAATTGACAAAAAATATTAAGTTAAATGCTTTGTCTTACTCAAAATATTTTGTTGAAACCTGATTAACTTATTTTTTTAAGTAACATCTAATCATTTAGGATCGCCAACCTGAAGGGAAAAACTAATACTAAATGTGTTAAAACGTGAAAAATGTGAAAAAAATCAATTCAAATTCGAAGTATTACACCCTAAAAATATCACATTAAATTCTGTTTGTTCATTATTTTTTTGTAATTATCTCAGAAACTTATAGCGGTTTTTGAGTAAACACCGACACATTTCCCTTCACTGTAAAAAAATCTTGCTGCCTTAATTTTTTTAGCTGAATCAAATGAATTTTTTTTCTAGTCATCTCATCTTACATTAATCAAACTGACTTAAAATGTAAGGTTCAATTTTGCCTAACTTAAAAAATTTAGTTGAAACTTATTTTTAAGTAACATCAGATTGTACAAGCAATACCTGAAGGGCAAAAATAAAAATGGTATTAAAACACAAAATTCAATACACACTTTACATTTTAGAAGAATTTCAACTTTTAAATATTACATTTAATGTAGTTTGTTTATGTGTTTATGACTAGAAAAAGTGTAGAAAAATCTCTCAGTGTTTACTGAAAAACGACTAAAAAATTTCAGAGATTACAAAGAAATAACAAACAGATAGTATTTAATGTGAGATTTTGAGGTTGAAACTTATAAAATGTAAAGTGTGTATAAAATCTAGTGTTTTAATACCATTATTATTAGTTTTGCCCTTCAGATAGGTAGATTTAATGTTACTTAAAAAAAGTTAATCAGGTTTCAACTAAATGTTTTAAGTTAGACAAAGTTTAACTTAAGATTTTTAGCCAGTTAAATTAATTTAAGTTGAGATGACTACAAAACTTCATTTGATTCAACTAAAAAATTTAAGGCAGCAAGAATTGTTTTTACAGAATAAGGAAATGTGCTGGTGTTTACTCAATTTCAGAGATAATTCCACAGAAATAAGAAACAAACTACATTAAATGTTATATTTTAAGGTTGAAATACTTATAAAATGTAAAGTATGTATTGAATTTAGTTTCTAGTCAAAAACACAGCTTATAGAATAATTATAGTTTTACTGTCCGTCTCACCACAAATACCTTATTTAGCCTCCTTAAAGAATGGCAAATATTTTCCTCAAAATTACTTCATAGTTATGAAATAAATTAAATATGTGCACAATTATGACAATAAGTCAATTTACCAAATTAATTTAAAGTAACAGTTTTTACAAGTTTTTACAGTCTACGTTTCCCACTGTTTTACTTAAAATACATTTGAAGTAAGAATTATTAGAATTCCTGTGAATGTTTTTCTTTTTAAATATTTCCCAAATGATGTTAAACAAGAATTGAACATGAAAATGATCTACTGATGAATATACTATAAAATAACTGGAAATGGGTGGCCTGAATGGCAGTGTGCACTCAAAGATCAGACTAACATGGCTGTGCAGTTCAATCGGACAGATCAGAATCAATAGACCTGGAGCTGACGATCAAGTGTGAATGAGTGGATGTGATGAATGAATGACTCACGGTTAGCCAGGAGATGACTCTGCTGTAGGGAAGAGAGATGAGACCCTGATAGGCCATGCTGAGCGGAGAGGCCGGCGTGAGCCAGACCATGCTGTGCTCCGGAGGAGGGGGGGGACTGGAGTTTCTCTTTATCCCAAGACGACTCACTGCCGCCTGGGTACAGCATAAAATAGAGAGGGAGAATTGAGAAAAGGTTTGGATCTCTACACATTATCAGACCTGAAGAATATGGAGATATAAATTTAACTTTATTCTTCAGAGAAGTAAAACTTCCAATTTTTGCAATGCAAATGTATTAGAAAGTTTTAGAGCTGTAACACCTTGGACCATCCTTATGTAATATAAAAATTTATTTGCATATAAGACTAATAAATAAGTTACAGTGGCCTGATTGATGGCTAAGGTCAGTAAAAGGGTGGAAAATGGTTATGAGCTAACAATAAAAAAACATAAATATTTTGACCAAAACACACAGTGAAAATATATTATATATTGTGAAATATATAAATATATCTAAAATAAATATATATATAAAATATGATATAAATATATATTATTAAATCTAATTAGAAATATTTATGAGCAATATCACACAATTAAAGTGAAGTTTGTGAATTAGCAAAAGTTTCCGTTGTTCTGACGGTTAGCTGCAGATGTGAATGAATTGCGACTTTTTGAGACTCTCTGTGTTTGATTTTTTTTATACACAGGATTAGGCCGTCGAACTGTTGTATAAAGGCAATATCAATGCTCGTTGCTCATACATACAGCTAAAGCCAGAATTATTAGTTCTCCTGAATTGGTATCCCCCCTGTATATCTCTCCCCCCATTTCTATTTAAAGGAAATAAGATTTTCTTCAACACATTTCAAAACAAATAGTTTCAGTATGTAATTTCTAATAACTAATTTCTTTTATCTTTGCCATGATGGGAGTACATAATATTTAATTAGATTTTTTAAAGACACTGGTATTTAGCTTAAAGTCCAATTTAAAGACTTAACTAGGTAGGTTAACTAGGCAATTTAGGGTAATAATTTAATTTAATAATTTTAATTTAAATAGAAGCCCCAATATTTTGAATTAAAATTATTTGGATAATTTAAAACCTATTTAGGATTCAGTTAAAATCTTTTTTCTAAAACTAAATTCACAATAACTTATTTTACAGGAATTGGTGAGATATAATTTAGTATTTATAATATAAACTATAATAGTTTATTATATTTTTATCAGTGGCAAATCTCAGTAGCACCTGACAGGACTACAGATACATCAAAGAATATTTTTTTTCCAAACAAATAAAAAATAAAAATCAGCTAAATAATTAAGTTAAATAATAATAAATAATATATATATAATAAAAATCTTTAACATATATTATCATGGCATATAGATTAATCCAAACTTATTCCACTTTCTGTGTAATTCTTTTACAAATATTTCCCAAGTGCTGTATAATTTGAGTAGTTTTTTTTTATAATTTAAAGAATAATTTATTATTGTTATTAATTAATTTAGAGAAAACAAAGAATATGTATTTTAAACAGAATAATCAATTAATACCTAAATTTTAATAACTACTTTTTTTTCTCTTTACCATGACGACAGTACACACAGTAATACTTATTTAGCTATTTTTCAAGATGCTACTCTTCAGCATAAAATGCTATATAAATGTTTAACTAGGTTTACTAGGTTAACTAAGCTAAGTTGATTATCATTGGTTTATTTGATAATAAAGAGGGCTAATAAAATTGACCTATAAAAAAAACTTTAATATGTGAAAGAAAAGAAAAAAGATACAAAAATTCTCCAGAAAAAATACAATTGAAAATGTCCTTGCTCCGCTAAACATCACTTGAGAAATATTTGGTAAAACTTTATTTTTGATGGTCCCTATTGCACACTTTGTTGACTAAAAGATGCATTGCAACTACATGCCTATTAATTCTCATTTGAGTATCAGTAGACTGTCTGCTTAATAACTGCTAATACTGCTCCAGACATTTAACTGATTATCAGTAACTTTGCAAGAACATGTCAACTTACACTTACCCTAACCCCAACCTAATAGTCTACTTATAATCTAATGAGAATTAGTTGGCATGTAGATGCAATGCAACTTAAATTCAACAAATAATTATTTGAAATATTTGAAAAAATATTTGAAAATAATAATAATAATTTAAAAAGAAAAAAAAAGGGTTAATGATTATGCCCTCAAACTGTATTCATCTATTTAAAAGAACTGGCCCAAAGAGAACACTTGTGTTTTAAATTAGCATTAAACTCTATGAGGAACAGAATTCTGTGGTGCAGAAAAGGAAATTAGCACATGATGCAGGACAGATCGGAAACTGCATTCCTTTGAGCACTACGAAGTCCTGACGCTGCCTCCGCATTTTCAGACACAACTTTTCTACACGCCATCCCATCTCTTTCCAGGCTGTTAAAGAGTTAACCCCTTTGTCGATCACT
>CAIGQQ010033964.1:501860-516803 GCA_903798035.1 Danio albolineatus | reverse complement strand
TAAATCCACTAGAGGCCGCTGTCGACAAACTGATTTACTGACTGAATGACTGAGCAACTGACCGACCGATACCCCCACCCACCCCCTTCCTTAAACCCAACCGGCAGTGTTTTAAAAAGCACCAATTGAACAGCGTCCACCCACTTTCCTAACCCAACCGACAGTGTTTTGAAAAGCAATCCAGAAAAAGAAAAGCCCCCTGATTTCAGATTTTACCACATTCTCACCCTGTTATTTACTTGTTTACTATTTTTTGGCTTTTGTTTTTGTCTTGCCTGCTTTCTGGAATTGTCCTTCGCCGGACTCAAACCTCATCATCGCAGTTAACACCTCTCTGTGGTTCAAGTCTGCCGAAATACACTGCAAGCCACTAGACTGCTAAGTGAAGGAAAGCCATCCATATGGAGGTAAGCGGTCAGCTTCAAGCGCAAAAAGAAATGCCGTCATACCGCACCCGTAGCATTCTTTTTAAAGATGATTTGCATTCTTGATTAGTTATTATTAGATGATTAGTTATTCTTGTTACATAATTCGTCATTTACAGAAATGTATACAGGGCTACGTTTTCAGAATGTTAGTCCTTTGCTTGGTTAAAACGTATTTGAGTGTCTTTTTTCTGTAGAACACAAGAGAGGTTATTTTGAAGGATTCAGGTTGCTAGCACTCATTGACTTCCATAGTATTTCTTTCCTATTATGGAAGTTAATGGAGGGTGTCACGGTGGCGCAGTAAGTAGCACTGTTGCCACACAGCAAGAAGGTCGCTTGCTTTTAGCCCCCGCTTGGGTCAGTTGGCATTTCTGTGTGGAGTTTGCATGTTCTCACCGTGTTCGTGTGGGTTTCCCCCAGGTGCCCCGGTTCATCCCACAGTCCAAAGATATGCACTACAGCTGAATTGAATAAGCTAAATTGGTCGTAGTGTATGTGTGTGAATGCAAGAGTGTATGGGTGTTTCCCAGTGTTGGATTGCAGCTGGAAGGGCATCCGATGCATAAAAACATATGCTGGATAATTTAGTGGTTCATTCCACTGTGGCGACCCCTGATTAATAAAGGGACTAAGCCGAAAAAGAAAATGAAAAAATGAATAAATGAATGAGGTTAATGGATGCCAGTAACCAGCATTCTTCGAAATGTCTTTTTTTGTGTTCGACAGAAGAAAGAAACCTTTACATATTTTAAAGCATATGACGGAGAATGAACGAAGAAGTAATTTTCATGTTTTAAAGAACAATGCCTTTAAACTTACAGCAGTCTTTCAATTCATAACAACAACATGAAACTACAAACTCAGTATATGTATTCAGAAACCTGTTTCTAGCATTTTTATGTAGTAAAATTGTTGGGTATTTGTCAAATACAACTTACTTTTTGCCCCATCTGCTAAAACCATCCAATCAGATTACAAGGTCATCAGTTCTTCATTACAGGTCAACCATCGCTTAAAAATAATGATTAATTTAAAAATGGGAAAGGGGTTGTATCTCCTCATCCACCCCCAGTGTGTAGCATCCACCTGGATGATGCGACGGCAGCCATATTGTGCCAGACCACACATCCATGATGGACAGACGCCAATGGGCAGATCTGGCCAGGATGCTGGGATTAAACCCCTACTCTTTTTCGAAGAACATCCTGGGATATTTTTTAATGACCACAGACCTCGCTTTAATATCTCATCTGAAAGATGGCGCTCACTGAGCAGTATAGAGTCCCCTTCACTATACTGGGGCGTTACGACCCACACAGACCGCAGGTTGAGCAACAGTGTTGGCCTCACTAACACCACTACCAGCAGCAACTATAGCTTTCCCATGTGGTCTCCTGTTCAAGTACTGACCGGGCACAGCCCTGTTTAGCTTTAGTGGGCAACCATGTGAGAGTTGCAGAGAGCTGCCAGCCATGATGATGGAGAATACACTGTCACACACATTGTGTAATGAAATATATCAATTTATTAATACATTAATAAATAATCTTTAAGCATAATTTCATTAGTCATTCGCCACAGCGTAATGAACCGCCAACTTATCCAGCATATGTTTTATGCAGCGGATGCTCTTCCAGCTGTAACCCAGTACTTGGAAACACCCATACTGAAGCACTGGGGGAAACTAAAGCACCCGGAGGAAACCCACTCGAACACGGAGAGAACATGCAGACTCCACACAGAAATATCACCTGGTCCAGTCAGAGCTCGAACCAGCGACCTTCTTAATGTGAGGCGACAATCATAACCACTGAGCCACCATGCAGCCCTGAGCATACTTAGAAATAAAAACAAATTACATTAACAGTTGTCAATATCGATCCATCAAATTTTTTATTTAACTTATAAGATACACTGACATAGCAGGGTCAGAGAGAACCTTTGACGTCATGCACGTTCATCATGTATAGCCACTAAACTCATGGTGCTGCTTTGCTTCTGCTGCCTATTTAAAAATAAACATACTGTGCAACACACGCACGCACGCATTCATTAATATCGTTATGCCGGCAAAACTTACAGTCTCATACACACAAACACACACACACACAAACTGTCCGGGAGCGCATTAACAGCTTGTAGCGGGTACGGGCAGAGGACGGCACGCTGGCACTCTGTTTGTCATATTTCTTGTGGGCCTCGCCATCTGCCGGGGTGGCATTTTCATGGCTGTTTACCCTGACTCCCGCCAAGGAATCATCTGCCACCGCATAATGCAGCCCGCAAAAAAAAGGGGGGATTAAGTTGGTAATGCAACTGAGACTATTGCTAATTTGGTGTAATTGGGAAGAAATGAAGATAAATGAGGGCGAGAGAAGGAGAGGCAATCAGTACGGCAGGCAGTACAGCTGTGCTTTTGGCCAAACTCAGCCCCCCCTCCCTACTTCTGAGCGTCACCCCCCCGTCACGTCACCCCGTGCTCAACAAGGTGCATGCAAATTCAGGCTAATGACAAATACGCTGGGCTGACACCCACATCACAGGTTATCTGCCTTACTGTTCATCTCACTGCGGTGGATATTAGCTTTTAGGTGTAAACAGATGACCTTCACACAGAAATTCTCTAACTTCACCATATTGATACACAGTTGAAGTCAGAATTATTAGCTCCATTTTTTCTTTTTTTAAATATTTCCCAAATGATGTTTAACAGAGTAAGGAAATTTTCACAGTATGTCCGATAATATTTTTTCTTTTAGATAAAGTCTGATTTGTTTTATTTCGGATAGAATAAAACCAGTTTTAAATTTTTTAAAGACCATTTTAAGGTCAAAATTATTAGCCCCTTTAAGGTTTTTTTTTTCAATAGTCGACAGAACAAACCATCATTATACAATAACTTGTCTAATTACCCTAACCTGCCTAGTTAACCTAATTAACCTAGTTAAGCCTTTAAATGTCACTTTAAGCTGTATAGTCGTGTCTTGAAAAATATATAGTAAAATATTATTTACTGTCATCATGGCAAAGATAAAATAAATCAGTTAATAGAAATGAGTTATTAAAACTATTATGTTTAGAAATGTGTTAAAAAAAATCTTCTCCCCGTTAAACAGAAATTGGGGAGAAAAATAAACAGGGGGCTAGTAATTCATGGGAGCTTTTCCCCCAATTTCTGTTCAACAGAAAGAAGATTTTTTTTTCCAGATTTTTTTAATAACTACTTTCTTTGTCATGATGACAGTAAATAATATTTTTACGAGATATTTTTCAAGATACTTTCAATGCAGGTACAAAAGGTCAAATAACTGATTTTTAGTTCTATTTCTATTTCTATAAATCCAGCACTTATCAGGATCTGCTATAATAATATGGTCAATAAATACATTTAGATAAATAAATGAACGTATGAATGAATGAATGAATTAATGAACGAACGAACTAATGAAAAATAAATAAATAAATAAATAAATTAATTAATTAATTAATAAATGAATAATTAAATGAACAAACAGAAAATAAATGTATGAATGAATTGAATGAATGAATAAAATAAACGAATGAATGACTGAATAAATAAATAAATGAATGAATTAAATCATTAAATGAATGATTGATTGAGTAAATAAATAAATAAACAAATAGAATGAATGAATTAATGAATGGATGAATTAATGAATAGAATAAATGAATAAATAGATAGATAAATAAATAAATAAATAAATAAATAAATAAATAAATAACTACATGAATGAATAAATGAATGAATGAATGGATGGATGGATGGATGGATGGATGGATGGATGAATGAATCAATGAATGAACGAATAAATAAATAAATACATAAAACATGAATGAATTAATGAATTAATTAATGAAAGAATAAATGAACGAATGAATGAACGAATGAATGAACGAATGCATTTATTAATAAACAAACAAACAAACAAATGAATGAATGAATGAATAAATGAATGAATGAATGAACGAACAAATGAATAAAAGATCCTGTTTCATGTGCTTAGCTTTACCCATTAGAGATTGTATTTGAAATATGTTGCAATGTGACATAACTGACATAACACTACAATGTAGAAGGATGTCTTGTTTATAGTGATTCAGACATGCTATACAATCTTAAGAGACATCTGTTTGTGTCTTCCATGTTTTAAGGTTAGGAGGATGATGGCAGTGTGCATGCATGCGTATGTGAGTGGCAGTGTGTTTTCAATTCTTTGTGGGGTCCCCGCTGAGCCCTCTATATCCATCTACACTGTGCCAGACACCCCTCTGGCTGCCCTCCCTACAGTATACACCCTGCTCCGCACAGATGTCCCCCCACACACACAACCTGACACACCTCACACACTAAAGCTCCCCCAAGGAGGACAACCTTCACGGCTATACATCAGTTTCAGCCGCCATGGTGATGCGACATCTGCATGAATCTCTGTTCAGTCCCACTGTATGTCTGTACGATCTGTGCTTTGTGATGTGATGCAAGCAGGTAACAATACACACGCAAAACACACTGCTCTGAGGAAAACACTGTCATGCAAGGTAGGAGTAAAGAAAGTAGGAGGGTCATTCTGTTTAAGGTAAAGAAAGTTGAATCAATGGGCTAAATAAACAAAATAATATTCATTCATTCATTCATTTTCTTGTCGGTTTCGTCCCTTTATTAATCCAGGGTCGCCACAGTGGAATGATCCGCCAACTTATCCAGCATTTTTTTTGCAGCGGATGCCCTTCCTGCCGCAACCCATCTCTGGCAAACATCCATACATTCTCATTCGCACATATACACTACGGACAATTTAGCTTACCCAATTCACCTGTACTGTATATCTTTGGACTGTGGGGGAAACCGGAGCACCCGGAGGAAACCCACGCAACCACGGGGAGAACATGCAAACTCCACACAGAAATGCCAACTGACCCAGCCGAGGCTCGAACCAGCGACCTTCTTGCTGTGAGGCGAACGTGCTACTCACTACGCCACCGTGGCGCCCACAAAATAATATATTGTGAATAATCAAAATACTACAGCAAATGCAATTTTTACTGTTTATTCCATTTTTTAAGAGCGTTTAAAGCATTTAGAAAAAAAAGTACATTTGTACTTTATTGAAGAACAATTTTACTGAATACAGTGAAGACTATGCAGCGTTATTTTACGTTTCATTGATCAATTTCTGTACTGTTTTTTTTACTTTTTTTCATTGTTTCATCGTAATAAATTTTGCTATTTTTTATCCATGATTCACACCCATACAAAATCACCCCTAATCAATCTAAATGAAAAATTCCTTCCAAACAGAGTTATCCAAAACATCTGGTGAAATTGCATTCATATCACCATTGTTAATGCAAAAAAACCCTAAATATTGCAATGTAAGATTTTTCCAACATTGTGCGGTCTTAATATATACATTAATTATGAGTTTATAAAATTATTTTTTTAATTCTGTTAACAGTTTCCATATTTTGTGATTCCATTGAAGTAGTTTCCATTTATTTATTACATTATTATGAGGCCTTGATCTCTGCTCTGTTGACTTTAGATGGTGAAAATTCAACTCTACACTGACCTTTATTGACATTTTTTAGTAGTTTAAAAACTATAATGTATAAGAAATAATATACTAAATAATAATATAATATACTATAAAATAATACAATCACTTTTAAAATAAAATCACTTTTTCAAACTTGTCAAGATTAAAAGTTGTTGGAGGAAAGACCAAGATCCCATAATGAATGGGGGAGGGGGGATATAAGATAAAAATCACTAAATACAAAAAAAACAGCTATTTTTTAGCATAGGTAGAAATACTGTATATTATTTCTCTAATCACATGTACTGTTGTTGTACATGATGGCTATATTCAAAATATATTGTCACATGCTCCGTTTACCAGACTGTGTTGCTGGCATATCTTACCCACTAAGTATATGACTAACTACAGAGCATTCACTTTCATGCCAACTACCCTGAATTCCATTACCACACATTTCCTACCATAATCAAGAAAGCTGTGCTGCTGCTGCTGCTGCTGGAAAGCACTTTGACAAGAGAACCCCAAATATGCTCCTGTTTCATGTTGCACATAATGCAATACACTGCATCTAATCGTTAACATCTATCCCAGGTCAGCTGGATGGATTCAGCACACAGCAACGGTAAATCTCATTAGGTAGAGCGACTCACTCTCAAACAGCTCTGTGGAAGAGATGTTATAATGACACCAAAGCATGGATGTCTTTACAAGTTTATGAAAACACCTCCGCTCAGAGCCCCTTAGGAGAGCACGGAGCTTTGAGTTTGGGGTGCAAAAAAAATCTATTTACACGGAATAACAAAGAAGTAATAATGAAGAAGAGCGATCAAGGGGGAAAAACATATAAATTTTAAGTCATTAATTCCCTCCCTGAACAATGAGCGAGCAATCCACAAGAGGCCGGACGTAAAAGTGTTTGAATTGAAAGTGAAAATGATTAAAGAGCTCTTTTAATGAAGTGTTAATTGCTGTGAGAAGTAGGTAGAAGGTTGGATGAGATGAACTGCTTTGACAGGAGCAAAAGCTACGGCAATAGCACATTTCCACACCCCTATAAAGCTAAACGCTGCAAAAGAAAAGTAGGTAGAAAGGCCCAGGAAGAAGAGTTTTATTCAATAACAGAAAAGATGCTCATTGAAATTTGGTGCATAGGGATGTATTAGGTTTTAAATGGTTGCCATAATACAGAACAATGCACAACAGGGGGCATATGACAGAAAGAACTTTAAAATCGTATGCTATATGTTTGTTAAAAATGGTCATTTAAGCTAGGACCACATTTACAACAAAAGTTAGTACAGAGTTAAGACTGGATGATTTTCAGAGTAGTCGTGTCACAGATGTTTTGACACTGCATGATTATCTAGGTTAGCATTCTATCGCTGCTGTGTTTACACTTCAATATAGCTCGCCGACACAGGGGTTTCACACTAGGGTTGGGTACCATTTGGGGTTATTTCAATACCGGTGCTAAATCAATACTTTTAAAACAATACCGATGCCTAAACAGTGCCTGAATCGATACTTTTGAGCCACAAAATTTTGGTGGATGACTCTAGAAAAATATTTTATTTGATGAAAATGTCTTTAATCATTTTAATTGAACAGTATAATTGGTTTCAAGCATACATCAATTCATATTTTATATATTTAAATTGAATTACATTAATATATCTCTTGTGAACATTTGTTTGTTAGCATGAATGCAAGATTGTCATTATGCAATTAACATTACATTAGCTTACAACCTGTGAAAGGCTGTCATCAAAATCAGGGAACACCTTTTTTCTAGGGTTGGGGCTTGGGACTACATTTACATGCAGATCATTAATCTAATGATTTGCCTTAATCTGAATAAGACAGAAATATGATAAGGGGGTTTACATGAGTTGCTTTTTGAATGTTCCTTTCATGATCCCGTTTTACATGTTATAGCACATAGACTGACTAATGTCATTGCGTCACCAGCCTATCCACGTTTCCTCCAGAGTATCATGTAATTTCGGGTGTTTCATTTTTAATCTTTCGACTTTAACTGCAGTTTGGCACTTTCACTTTTATTCAGCAACATATTGTTCTTATTGAGGTATTGAATGAGGAAATGATGTAAGGACTGCTGGAAGAGTGTTGTTTTAATGGAATTTGATACTGCAGATCGAATGGAAAGAAAAACAAAAACATATTTTGTGACGCAGGTGGCTGTGGTCCTTTATGGTAATCAAAAAACGCTGTGTACATGATAGACTCTTAATCAAAGTATTGTCTTAACCATATTAAAATCTGAGTATTGGTGTCCATGTAAACATACTCAGTGAAAGTGCCAAGTGATGTTGCAAGCTGTCAAAGGCAGTGCATTGCTCTGCCTTCAAATTGATTCTATGAGCCTTCAAATGTTTCATTAGGTTCAACGTGTTTCCCCTCTTATGCGCAACTTTAGTAAAGCATCTGCTTCATGTTGCATTGTCAGAATTATTGCTTGTAAAATATAGCCATACTTTAGAATGTCTAGTTTAAGCAAATTTGATGAACGCAAACATGCGTGTTGATGACTGAAGGGAGTCGCTTACCGGATGCGCTGTACTGCGTTGTCTACTTGCGTGCCTTTCCTAAGCAACAAGAACAAACGCCTAACATCGTAGATGGTGTCCGTAACCCTCAAAGTTGTTTAGAATTAAATGTTATGAGATGGTGTGACACAGCGCGCACCTATGTGTGCCTTTGATGTACCCCTTGATGCTACGTATGTCCTTGTCGCAGCACCAGTGGCACCGAAATTCATATGCTGATTTGGTCTGGTCCATACCGACTACATTAGGTACCATAATGGCACCGGGTTTCAGTACCCAACCCTATTTCACAATGCATGACTTTACAATAGGAAGAATCACCAACAAGTTTGTCTTGGTCTGCAGACATCTCACAACCAAACACGTGCGAAGTGACATGACGCGAGTTTACGCAGTATATCTTTCTGTAGTATATCATTATAACTACATAATGAGAATGAAGCATTTAGTGGGATAGAAAATGTACTTATTTTGCTCACCTGGGTTTTGAAGAAATTAGCAACTTTTCTTCAACTTTTCTCTTTTTTGAGCCCGTTGTGGTATTGCTCAGATGACATGTCAAACAGACACGAGTGCTCCTGCCAAATTTACACTAGTTTTCCTCCACGTTTACGTTTAATGACAGATATACATTCTCTGCAATTTTTGCCCACTTCTCACTTTGTCTTTGAAATATTTCACTTTCCAAACAGTATCAGCTTTACCTTTTCTACCAAAGTGATGAATATTATAAAATATTATACATTTTGGTAATTTTGGTAATACACACCCAAGTAGTGTTGTTCATTTTAACTGATTGAAGAAAAATTCAAATAAACCAAGAGCAGAGCTAAAAAGTTCATTCATTCATTAATTTTCTTGTCGGCTTAGACTCTTTAATAATCCGGGGTCGCCACAGCGGAATGAACCGCCAACTTATCCAGCATTTATTTTACGCAGCGGATGCCCTTCCAGCCGCAACCCATCTCTGGGAAAAGCTAAAAAGTTGTAAAACCTTAAGGTAAAGGTGCTTCAAATAACCTGTTGAGTACTCAAGCAAGTTTAAAATATATTTTAAGTGGCCCAAAGTTCTTTTTCTCATGAAGTGGTTCCTGGAAAAACCACAGTCTTTACCTTTTACAGTAAATGGAATCCTTCAAGCACTTTATTTCAGTACTGAGGTTCTGGAGTCATTGGCTGCTTCTCAATTTGCGCTCTTCACCGTTCTTGTGTTCTTGTGTCCTTGTGTTCTTGTGTATTGTCATCATCAACGGTAAAAGTTCAGTTTCAAAATTCAAGACCGCAAGAACAGAGGATACGTGAAAGTTCCAGGATGTGTTCAGCATCTCATTTCTCACAGGACACATTCTGTGTTCTCGTGGTCTCCGAAGGTAACCTGGCAAGATCACTCTTCACAGGAACGCAAGTTCGTTCTCTGCGTTCTTGGAATTGAGAAACAGCCACTATTTCTTTACACTGAGACGTCGGAGCACTTTGAAAATTGTTACAGAAGCTCAAATTATTATTATTATTATTTTTTACAGTGACTTTAAAATCCTGCTTCCTGCTGGATCGCTCTTTTAAAAGCCAACACCTAAAGGAACCAAGAGATTTCTGTGACTTAAATAGGATAATAGTAGAGACTAGAAAATGAGATGCACATTGTTTAAATATTTGCTTAGGTATTTGTGCTTCTATGAAATGGTATTAATTTTGTTGTTTTTTCGTGACAGTTACTGTGAAGAATATCATTGATGAAAGTCTAATCTAAAAAGGTAAAAAAAAGGTTTTAAAGACTTCTGGATTACTTATTTACTCATTTATTGTGATCCAACAACAGAGCCCTGGTGTACACCATTGATGAAATGTTCTAAAGGAGGAACCAGTTTCTGGATCTCTTCTACTCAGTAAATAAGTTACTATTTTCACAGAGACCTCTCAATAATGAATGTCACATTTATACCTTCACCTACAGCTGAATATTCAACATCTCATCAGCCTTGCTAACTGAGTCCTATATTGTGTTTCTCACAGGCCTTTTGTGCTGCATAAGATGGCACAGTCTTTCACTTACCCTTATCACAGACACACATTAATGGCCATCAGAGAACTGTGTTCTCTTTGAACGGTTTACGGCGAATACCCTTTGATCATAAGTAGTGCTCGCTTCACAGAAAGCCTGAAAAGATGTCTCTTTGATATCGCCCCGCGTTTACATATCAATGAGCGCCACCGAAGATGGGGGCCCAGGCGACTCTCGTGCACCACATTTTTGGAAATCTGTGGCGACCGGTAAACGCATACATTTGTAAGACAGTTTTGGTAGATGAGATTGAGTAGCCACCTTCATCCGGAAGCAAGGACTCGTCAAGTGTTTATCCTCAATAGACCGTGGCTCATTTGACTGTTTTGGAGTGGAGAGCCCCACGTCTTTATGGGCTTTCATTAGACGTCATTTTGAGGCTCATTTGAAATCAATCCCCCTTCGGACCCTCACGCCAGCTCCAGTGTCGGCCGGATGAAAAATGAGGCGGGGCATTGGGGCTTCGGGCGGCCCCCTGTCCGTCCTGCTTGGCCCAGTCCGTTAATACAGCATCATCTGGTCGAACGGACGGGCAATTCCCACATCTCATTACCGACAGGAACTGTGGGTCATTACGCGGGATGGATTCCCATTAGCTGAACCAAGGGTTTGAGACTAAATACATAAGCTTTGGACACAAGCGCATACTCACAAGCACTTTGTTACATAGTCCTCAGTCACTTTTAACTTGTTCACACACATCTGGATGTGGAGAAGGGGAGAACAACTACAGAGAACTTATCTAATTTGAGCATGTCAGATAGACAGCAGAATTTAGAACGAATTAAAAAACTATGAGGATCTCACAAGGAAATGCAACTATTTAAGTATTGTCAGAAAAGTGGCTAATTAATATTAATTCATACAGTTTCATTCATAATAAAATGTTTAATTTTTAATAGAAGACGTTCCCCCACTGTACAAATGAACACGAATGATATGAAGACGTTACATAATGCTGTGAGACTACTTTGAAAGCCACACATTTAAAGAAACCATAAATTAAATTGTTGTTATTTAATTTTACTTTAGATGACAGCAGCTATGCTAACTATTTTCTTTATTCTGTATTTCCACCTGGGGAAAATCATCCCGAGGCCTCTAGAGATTATGCAGCACCACTGATGTGATCCAAGACCTATGAAAAAATTATGTCAAGGTATCCATAATCCTGGACCAGGCCATATCCTGAGTAGATGCTGTTGTGGTCATGGAGGAGCGGAGAGCATAAGACTGATTCCTGAAAGACCCCAGTCTCAGGCACCTCGACTGCAGCTGTGCACAAGAATTTTCTGTTTTCAGATTTTCTGTCTGTCTGTCTGTCTGTCTGTCTAGCTATCTAGCTATCTATCTAGCCTGGTTTTCTTCACTTTCATCAATTGGTGAGGTTTTGTTCCTCGCCAGTGTGCAACTGGCTTATTTGGTTTTGGACTTGTAGAGCTGCGCATACATGGAATTGATAAGCAGTGTTTGGACTCTCAGCAGTGAAATTTAGACCACACTGAACTGAACTACAGTAAACTGAACTTCAACTGTGAAAACTGGACTGACACAGTTTCAATAAACTAGAATATTAGGTATGTACCTATATATTAGGTACAGTATGTTAGGCTGCTTTGACACAATCTACAATTTCAAAGTGCTTCATAAATAAGCATAAATTGAATTGATGACATTTCTTTGCACCCACAGGATCTTTTAACTACTGTTAAGTTTGACCTTAAAGATATATCCTTATAAATTGAATCACCTACATGAAAGCAATTTAAGAGCCTGTTTTCCTCAAATGAAATATATACAACATATCTCTGTTCTCCCTAAAGAGGAATTTATTCTCGATGACACATTAATTCAGGATGACTGCCCGGTCATCTGGAAATCAAGGTAATAGAGAGGCAGTCAGGAGCAGGTTTAACCTGCAGGAGTGCGAGGAAGACGTGGCATGGGCTGGTGAGTGAGGATAATGCAGGTCCTTCATATGGTCCATTGCCGTATGAGCCATCTGTTTACCTGACAGACTGTGTCCTGATGGACAGGGTGGCTAATCAATGCAGCTCTGCTTCACAGGTCTGTGTATGAACATATAGTGTTCAGCTGTTCAGCTTCATGCAAGCCTGAGTGTGTGGTTGATATTACAGTTTTTAAAACAGGGTACCTGACATGTTTATACATGCAAGTATTCCTTTTTTTATAGTGGGAATATGTGTGCTCCAAAGCTTTCATCTTGGACAATGGTCAGCAAGCATCTCCTGTCCCTTTGGGTGTGATGATTTATGGAAACATTAATTTTGTATGGGGGCCTGGATCTGGCAAATATTTCAGCACACAGACTGTGGAAAATTTCAAAAAGTCAGCACGACAGTCTAAAGAAAAAACATGCAATCACTTCTAAAAGCTTAAACTTACATTTACTACACTCAAAAATGAAGTTTGCTCTTTGATTAAACTAAATGGAATGAAATTATCCTATTTAAATTAAGCTGAAACAATACAATTCTTTAGTTTTTTGGGAAAACTTAATTGTTTTATGTTCAATAAACTTAATTTTGTAAAAATGGTTACAGTAAGTTAACTTAATTTGTTTTGTGTTAGGACAACATAAAGGAATAGTGTGTAACCCAGCCTTTTTTAAAGTGCACACTCAAAAAACTGCCTGCTGTTTATTCAAACAACATATTTAAATTGAGCTGAAACAATACATTTGTTGATTTATTTTAAGACAACTTAATTGTTTTATGCTCAATCCAAAAATAACAGTAAGTTTACTTATTTTCTTTATGTTTTCCCAGCACAAATCAGTTGTGAGGAACCCAGCATTTTTCAGTTTACAAAATGAGTAGTTTGATGTTGTACTTTAGGAATTCTCCATTATTGAGATTTTGATTTTAACATTCTTTCATCATGCGGAGATGTAGGCCTCTGAATGTATTTTCTCTTACAAAATATAAACAAAATGGTTGATTAATGACCTACTCTGACCTGTCTGAACTTATTACTTAGGTAAAGTGCATCTACAAGTCAAAGAGGAATCGTGATTGATTATTTTGTGTATCTAAGGTCAAACTATAACATAACCTTTAGAATATGCATAAATAAAGTTTGTCAAAGATTAACAGAACTTTTAGAGCAGACCAAGTATGTGGCAGAGGGAAAAAAACTAATTGAAAGACTAAAATAGGTTCTTCACCTAATTAATTACGCAAGTACCCATTATATTTAAAGCACTATATGTGTTTATAGGCAGAAGAGTAGTAAGTAATTCTGTCTTTGTAGTCACTGCATGAATTGTATAGAGGTTACTCATTTTTAATTCTACATACAATTATGGCCATTATAACCAGTTACTCAACAACAGAAATATAATTGACGTTATTTAGTATGCATATTATTTAATGTTTTAACCACTGCCTGAATTTTAAATAAGCAAATACTTAGTCCACCATTGGTTCTTTATTACAGTAGTTAATACGTTTTCTGCCATGTTGTACAGGTTTGTTTGTGAACAATCCTTTTAATCCTATCTGGTGAATAGTGTAGCATTTCCCATGACTCTATTCCAGAATGACAATATAAATATTCATCAAGATAAATTTTTGAACGTAGGCTTCATATTTTCACATGAATTGACCACCAGTTTGACCAAAACGCCACTAAAAGTCGTGATATGTGCTGGATTATCTCAGGGTCAAACTGAAATTTCTAGCAATACAAAACTAGATAAGCGTTTCAAGATTTACTGCAGTTTGGGAAAAACCCAATGTCAATGATTTATTTTAAGTTTTTTAAACTGACATGTCCAAAATATTGTAAATGTTTCCTGAAATAAAATGTATTTTGTTAAATGAGAGAAAAAGTGTTTTTTTTTTGTTTTTTTTTACCAAGACAATTATAAAATAACTTATTTTTGAGCAGTAATCACAATACCATGATATTTTTATCCAAGGTTATCATACAGTCAGAAACATATACCAGCCCATGCCTACTCTTGATAGAAATAAACATGGCATAAGGTTGCTGAAAAATGCCATGCTGAATGTACACCACAACAAAACTATAATTCTAAAAACGATTTCTATCCATAAGGTGAACCACTGTGTCAAAGAACCAATATCAGACATTATACTGTAAGTCTAAAGCAATAAATCTTAAAAAACTTGTAATGGGATTAAAAAGTCAGTTCAGGAGTCAGATCAGTTGTCGCCACAGCAGAATGAACCGCCAAATTATCTAGCATGTTTCACGCAGCAGATGCCCTTCCAGTTCCAACCTATCGCTGGGAACACACATACTCTCTTGCACACACTGATTGTGCTACCCACTGCGAC
>CAIGQQ010033964.1:482826-501760 GCA_903798035.1 Danio albolineatus | reverse complement strand
ATTTTATTTTATTTTATTTTATTTTATTTTATTTTATTTTATTTTATACAACATGGTAGCTCTGTGGTTAGCGTCTCACAACAAGAAGCTTGCTGGTACGAGTCCCGTCTGGGCCAGTTGGCATTTCTGAGAGTGTACGTGTGTTCCCCAGTACTGGGTTGCAGCTGGAAGGGCATCTGCTGCATAAAACATTTTGTTTTGTTTTGTTTTGTTTTGTTTTGTTTTGTTTTGTTTTGTTTTGTTTCGTTTCGTTTCGTTTCGTTTCGTTTCGTTTCGTTTCGTTTCATTTTCATATCATATCATTTTATTTCATTGGTTTTGTTTTGTTTTGTTTTGTTTTGTTTTTTATTACCAAACAGTGTGTGGTTCTGAAATGTGTTATTGACTTTATTAAACATCCAGTTATTTTTTTTTTTCATTATTGTGTATTTATTTTTGGTTAGTTAGTCTCTCTGCTAAAATACAACTGTATAAACTACATTGAACTATGGACAATCCACAGCATATATCATATCAAAACCCAGATCTTCAAATTCTCTTCTTTTCCGAACAAATCACTGACCCTGGAATTCAGAAGATGCTCTCAACTCTCTCAGCTTGCTCCGCTGGAGTGATGCAGGAAACCGATACACCCCCACCTCGGCCACAAGATCAACACTGATCCTTCTTGCTCTCGACACACTCAATATTTTACATAAAACAAAAAGGCGAGCTGAGATCAGATGATACCGTTTATGCGGCTGAGAGCAGGGAGAAGCGTCTTCAGTTGCAGCGGGATTACAGGTAGTCTCTAATAGAGTGAATCTCAAAGAAAAACTTACAGGACTTATTTCCAACTTCAAATATTACACTTGTTTGTGACTTGTCGAGTGGGACAGTGAGTTTCGCTTGTGCTTACAGGGAGAGAAAGAAATAAGCAAGTGAGACGGACCTCAATGGCAACACTAGGACAATCCAATCTGATTTCATAACAGTGACAGTTGCTCTCTAATGACAGAAAAGCTCTTGAAAGCGTGATGGCAAAATGAAAGGATAGGTGAGAGACAAAGAAAAAAAAAAGAAATAAAAGTGCTGACCGCTTTGGTAGTTAGGGATTTGCAACATACACAACTCTGAGTCCCCCAATCTCTGCATGCGCTCTCTTTCTCTCCCAGCACACACCTGGTTTTTGCTAACGCGGCAAATCACATGGCTGACAGATTCCCGAGCACGTTTAAATAATGCATGGGATTTCTCTTTTAACTTGTCAGTTGCCCCGCAAAAAAAAAAATATATCGGTTCTTTTCTGATGTCATTTGTGACAGTGATTCACCCTGACAGTTCTCCATTAGACCAATGAGTCGCTTTTTCGTTTGCCCATTCTTCTACCGCTGTTCTGACAAGAAACACATGTTACTCCTTTTTTCCGCTCTCTCCCTCAGCCTCTTTTTCTTGTTAACAGAGGTTTTCAGAGCAGTATTTATATTTAAAGACACAATTTCACAGGAGCCCCCATTAACTCACTTCACCCGCCAGAGTTGCTGCAGCCGTATTAGTCCAAACAGCAACAGAAACCGCTCAACAAACTCCAGCGTTTGCTACTGGATAAACTTGGAGAAAAAAAAGGCAGACTGTCTATTTCCATGCCAAATACTTCACAGATCTTGTTGGCCGCTGTCAAACATGCCACTTTTGTGTGTTGTTGTGTTTTTTGATTCACTCGGGTGGGTTAACTTTGAGCGAACTGAGTGAGGAGGGAGATTGAAATCAAGCCTATCTATGCGGACTGCCTGCTGCAGATAGCTGGGTCTTTTTGTGGCACGATCAACACAGTGGAGGAAAAACACAGATTAGCCATTTCCCCTTTGAAGTTCTCCTTCAAAAAAAGCTAAAGGCTTCACCACCAAGAGTGAGAGGGGAGGGGACCAAAAACACATCTTGTGGGAATGTAAAGAAACAAAAAAAAAGGAAAGCACCATTATGACTTTGTAGTTGTACCCGAGCAAGCAGTGTCTTGGTGGCGTAAGAGAGAGCGAGGTAAAGAGAGAGAGGTTAAAGTTGTCGGACGGCTTCAGAGGGTGTTTGTTTAACTTCGGGGATTCAAGGAAGCTAGATCAGATCCCAACTGGACACCCCCCACCCCGTTCACCACCTCTCAACCCCAAACAATGCGCACCGACAACCAGTCCTATGTAACATGGGGGGTATAGCTTGCTTTTGAGGAAGAAATGTTTGGCCCAAAACCCAAACGTCTCTCTGCTTCCTCAAAGTTCTTCAGAACTTCATAGCTTTGGCTTGGAGTTTTCAATTAAAAATAATGATAAGCAGCACCACACAGAATCTGCAGGCACATCTGTTTGAACGCCTGTCATTCACTAAGATCTATGCGCTTAGTGCTGTTGGACTTTAGGTTCGAATCAGAGCTTATGGTTCTTTCCAATTCCATCTCACTCTGCTTCTTGTCCTGTGCACTGTGCTATTCAAATAAAGGTGAAAAACGGAGGGTTCAATATTAAAATAAAGGTGAAAATGGGATTCAATATGTAAAAGCCTAGAAGGATGACCATTAAATAATGATACCATGATAATAATTACAATACAAAGACATTATTAAGCATTTCTTGACCTACTTTATATGATTTTAACTCTAGAACTACTGAAGCTGTCATGTCAAACATTTTTTAATTTTAAAATGTAATAACTTTGTTAAAACTATAGTACTTTTCCTAAATGTGCCTGTATCAACACATTGTTATTTCATTAAAATGGCAAAACACAAAAAAAGTTATGAATATTTGTACCTTGAACGGCTATGATGGTCAAAATGACCAAATACATTTAAGCGTCTGTAAGGGATGGGCTGTAATTTTCCCTCCTGTTACACTCAACGAAGGAACAGATGACATAAAGAGGATCAGGGGTACAATATTGAATTATGTTCTGATGTACTCAAATGTCCACATGTCAAGGAGTAGAATTTCATGACTTTAAATTTAACAACGCTGTTTCTCAAATGTGGTCAGAGGTACAATATTGACTCCAGATACTGTAATCTTACTCTAATGTACTCACCAAATAGACTACAGGTTAGGATATTGACTCCAGTCATGTTGATAGTTCAGAATCTCAAATTTTTTCTGTGCAATTAAAAATAATGTGCAGCTTGTTGAGAGAGGATGGAGTTTGATCAACTCCCTCTACTCTCTCAACTAGCAGGCCAACCAAATTTTTACTATAAAGGTGAGAACTTCTTGCAGTAACTTTGAAAGCTCAGTGGGACAAGTGCGCATCGCCCGGCATTCTCAGATATACAGTATGCAATAATGCCTACTTTACTACATCCAATCAGCTTGAATTAGAAAAATCAAGCCACACCCACTGTTTTCTCATTTAATATTAAATTTCTTTAGGAATTGCATCACTATATGAACAAAAAAAAACATAGTCACAGTTTCCAGATCATGCTGACTTTAATTTGAATAATTTTCAAGTCCTAATTAATGCAAACAGATATAATTCTTCACATACAAGTGGATGAAATCTTTTTTGAGATTTCTGGTCTCATCCACTTCCATTATTTTCTAGACATTAAAAACAGCTCATTATGCTGCTTAATGTTGCTAACTGATATTTTCTTATTGTGTTACGCTACTTTTTATGTACACTACCTGACAAAAGTCTTGTCGACTATCCAGGTTTTAGGAACTACAAGTAATAACTTGACTTATAGTTAAAGGTCTCAGGATTACACTTATTTTACCAAAAATAAAATATGATCATGGCTTGATTTGGCAAAGAAAGCGTTCTTGCAGGACTCCCAGAGTTCATCAAGATTCTTTAAATTCTTCTTCAATGCCTCCTCCTTCATCTTACTCCAGACATGCTCAATAATGTTCAAATCTGGTGACTGGGATGGCCAATCCTGCAGCACCTTGACCTTCTTTGCTTGCAGGAACTTTGATGTGGAGGCTGAAGTATGAGAAAGAGTGCTATCCTACTGAAAGGTTTGCCCTCTCCTGTGGTTTGTAATGTAATGGGCAGCACAAATGTCTTGATACCTCAGACTGTTCATGTTGCTATCCACTCTGCAGATCTCTTGCATGCTTCCATACTGAATGTAACCCCAAACCATGATTTTTCCTTCACCAAACTTGACTGATTTCTGAGAGAATTTTGGGTCCATGCAACTTCCAATAAGTCTTCTGCAGGATAGGTGATGAATGGGATGCAGTTCAACAGATGATTCATCGGAAAAATCTACCTTCTGCCACTTTTCCAAATGATCAACTAGATGTCAAGCTATTATTTGTTGCTCTTACAACTAAGATTGATGACAAGACTTTTGTCATGTAGTGTCTATTCATAAACACACTTAGTTTGACCATTTACTACCATTAATTATTCCTAGTCATATCTCCCAAATCGGAAGTTCTAAAACAATCACAAAATCAAGCGCACTTCCACATCGCCGAATAAGGTCAATATAGTTTTAAAAATAAAAATTGTGCAAAAACATGGTAAAACTTACCTCACACTTGTTTTGAGTAGGGTTATATACATACAAACTGTCTAAAGCTATCAGAAAGCCATCAGGAAAAGTGAATCTGCCTATGAAGTGTCAACTTTATCAGATCTGACACCACACAAACAAACGCCTAGAGTGCTGGATTCTGTGCTTACTGTGTTTCATGGCCTGGGACTGTTGTTCACTCAGCACGCTGACATCCGCAAACAGGAGTGAAATTTGACTCTGTGCGATTCTCAGCTTCCATTGATGCAGTTCTCTCCATCTCTATCTCTCTCATCATCAACATTAGCTCTATCGGCAGCCAGAGTACATTAGAGGATGTGTGATTGAGTGCGAGACAGACGTGTTCTCTCCACCCCTGGCACAAGCTCTTCTTCTTCTCTCCTGCTCTCTATTCACTCGCCATCAACTTTCTGTCACTACACGCACTCGTTTTTTCTGCGCTCGCTGCCGCACACATGGACCGAATTCAAAGGTGATTTGTATTCAGTATCAAGTGTTAATATAGAGCAGCAACGACTTGTTATGAACTGTTAAGTCTGTCATTTCAATAGAATGAGTAAAATATAAAGTTGTAAAACCAATGGCATTAACCCCTGTGACCTAAACAGCTAACAATGACTTGCTTATCCACATAAAAAACTATAGTAACTTATCCGATAGTGTTTTGTAACCATATAGTAAAGTAGGGCTAGTCAATTGGTGGCCGCTATAGTTATGAAGTGATGTGCGTCTGTTCAATACAGCACGAGCTGCAGTTGAAGGCTGCGCAGAACGTGAGTCAAGTGACATTAAGCGAGTGACACGGGCAGCTGAAAACATTTGGATATGATTGTAGAAAAGGTCTTTTGTACAATGCACTGATATTGTTAAAAATAATGCAATAATTAGCCGATTACACTATTAACAATGCTTAAATTCATTACAGTTGATTAATTGTAAGGGCATCTCAACGCCACGTTTCTGTTGCATGGAACAAAACTGCTGCAACTAAACAAAGTTATGCCAACTGTGTGCTAGTTTAAAGTTCCGAGCTTATACCGAGGCTAATAAGCACACACATCGAATTAACTATAGCAGCAGGCTGTTCACATATCGCGTCCATTCCGCATGCAAGTTCCATTATTTCCAATGGAGACCTGCGCATATTGGGAGCAGTGCGCAGACCTCCAGGCGCACACAGTAGAAATTATCTCACACTGTAGTGGTGAGAGTTGTGCGTGGCTTTCAGTGCAATGTAAACAAAAGATACAAATTATTACAATTTATTAAAATGATAATGTATGTATGAACGCAGATAATAACAGTTCATTTAAGTTCCTAGCTTATATATAGTTTAAATGAACATTAGACAAATACTAATTTGTATCTATTGCTATTTTTATTTATATATTCATTGTTTTGTCATTTATTGTCATTGTAAAATTATCACTCATGTTTAAATCAAAAACCTTTTAATTTATATTTATATCCAAAGAGAGAAACGGGCTATTGTTTGTTTTTTATTAATATTTTGTGCTGTATTTGTTTACTGAGCAGCAATAATCAACACTTTAAAATATAAGCAGTTTTCTTGTGATTTTCTAAACTAGTGTTTTGAATTTAATAAATGCATACGGTAATACTGTAATCCTGATAACTATGAAACCATGATTATTCTTCAGACTATAATCGTACAACCAAAATCTACAATCGTTGCATCCCTAATTGTTATGCAGTTCAAAACATAACATAGGAATGTGTTTGAATGTAGAAGCCTACTTAAGCAATGTACTGCTTTTGTTGTGCTTCGAAATACGACATTTCAATATGTTTGTTAAAAAAGCCACATTTTACAATGCAGTGACGTTATATAGTTTCAAAATACAACATAGTAACGTTTTAATGTAGAAAAAGCCAACGTGGGTGTCTTAAGGAGCAAAATTACCACAAAATACAGCTCTTATATTGCTGTTGTGTCATAACTTATATTGCAAGTCATATCTCTCCGGCCCCTCATTTGGGATGCTTCTCATGAACTAGCCTCCTTGACAAACTAATTGAATAGCCCTGTAGTAAAGTAATTGACTTAATCTTTTGTGGTAATTCTATAGTAGCTAACAACTATACTAATGAGCAAATTACATAATTCTGTACTAAATTTTCTACAATCATATAACTTATATTACAATATACCAGAATTTAGTATAAAATAAAGTTTACTGTAGTATAGAATACAGTACAAATATATTTTGTACTGTAAATATATTTATTACAGTTTATCAGTTTATGATTAATATGATGTTGCATTAATTAACAAAGAGTGGTAAATTCTGCAATATACACATTATAATACACTGTATACAATGTAAAACAACGTCATTACAACTAAGTTAATCAGTTTTAGGTCAGTTTAATGTAATTTAAGTCAACGACTAGTAAGGTAACAACATATGGTTCCAAAACAGTATTTATCATTACTATAGTATTTTTCTCATGTGGTTACACTGTGTTACAAGAAACACTTGCAACTAAACTAAACTTTTTTTTTTCATTTGGCTTTATATTGCAGTCCAAATTTACTTACAGATGTATGGTATATAGGGTTTTCACAATGGATACACAAAACAACCAAACATCGGAATCCAGTTGTTGAAATTAAAGAAAATATAAAATACACACCAAAGAAAAAATACATAAATAAATAAATACGGAAATGACATTAATGATTCAAGGACGTTATCATTTTTCATCATGATTTTTTTACGCTCTGCTTCGGGTCCTACACTGTTTCAGCCTCGTTGTAAACTCAGCACCATGGGAGGTAGGGCAATCTCTTACTGTGCACCCAAACTTTGGAATGCTCTTCCCACAAACCTTAGGAATGCTGGTTCCTTGGACTATTTAAAGAAGCTACTTAAAACTCTTCTTTTTAGGACTATTTCTAATTTGTGATATCTTTTTTATATTATTACTGTGCTTTTTACTGTATACTTATTGTGCTTTGTTGTTTTTTACTGTTATTTTTTACTGTTAGCACTTTGGGTCTGAGAAAAGTGCAGTATAAATAAAAATATATATTATTATTATTATTATTATTATTATTATTATTATTATTACAATTCAATTGTGTACTTTGTTTTAACCTATATCGTGGCACCCACACTGAAAATAAATTATATGATCAATTAGTCATAACAATGTTATTAGTTCATAGTAACTTATTAAACTAAGTTAATCATGTTCTAACTTAATTTTAAATGTTACGCAAGCTGTTTTAAGTCAGTTTAACGTAATATAAGTTCAATGGACTCATAAGGTTATTTTGATTTAGCTTAAAAATTTAAGGCAACCTGAATTTTTTACAGTGCAGTCTACCCTTCCCCTACCTAAACTATATATATGAAACTGTGAGGATGTTACCTTTAGAATCTTAAAATGTTATTTTTCATTTGTTTGTTTATTTTTTAAATTGGTATTGTTTTTCTCACTATCTTTCTTTTATGTTTTCTCTCATTACAAAAAAAAATACACATAACAAAGAAAATAAAATTAAGATCTTTCTGACTATACTGTATATCACAGCCAAAACTTACAAAAGCAAACACAAGTGGTAGCTAATTCACAAATTTAGTGATTGTTCTTTACTATAATTAAAAAAAACAACAACATATTTTATTCCTTGAAATCGATGTAAAAATAAAACATAAAGAAATAATGATGATAATAACATATCAGCAATACATTTATATACAGTAGTTTAAAACCTGTACTTAAATGTCTCTTTTTTTGTCCCTCTATTTTCTTGTCTAAATAAAATTGACTGTGATTTTAATACCTCTACAAACTGATATGAAAAAATGAATTGCTGATATTAATGTCACCCGCTGCATATTCACACACACGCACTGGGTTTCTGTTCACGTATATGTGTGTGTATGTGAGCGTTATTGGTCTTTGCAATAACAACGGATGGCATTTGTGTCTGTGCTCGCAGTTGTTGACTGTGATAATAAAGAATGACATTTTACTCAGTGTGTGTGTGTGTGCGTGTGTGTGTGTGTGTGGTGATGGTAACATCACAATCTAAATGCACAGTCAGGTGGGGAACATTAAAGACGTCATTAGCCTCATAAAGCTCAGCAGAAAAGAGAGGTCTGCGTGGGCAAGAACCCATTACCTCAGGTCACGTGCCTGTATGCGTGCACGTGTGTCTATGTGTGTGTGTGTGTGTGTGTGTGTGTGTATTGTTGAAGTGATTAGATTGCTGAACGCTTCCTAACAGTGCTCTTTATTTTCATATTGTGAATATCTATGGCCTGCGCTGGTAAGTGATTTAAAGCTAGTGAGTCATAAACTGGTTAAAAGCTAATGACTGCATAGCCCTGCACATCAAAACTGTGTTTCGATGTAGCAGTGGATTTCATGTGATTGATTACAAGGTGAGGAGCTCAAAAGTAATTCTATTCAACTGCGACAGATGCAACAACCCATACAGTATTTCTGGGAAATCTGAATATCAAGAAACATATAAAGATAAAGATAAAGGTGCCTTTACATGATTAGCTAAAACATTTAGAAATGTTTACTTTACATTGGGAATTCTAACGAATTTAACATCTGTTTTTTTTCCATTTAAATGCTTTTTGTTTCCTTTACACTCATTCAAAATATCATAAATAATCAATAATAACACTTATATTTTTCATTTATCCTATGCAATAATATTGTTGTTGTTATTGTTATTGTTGTCATTGTTGCATGTAGGTTAAAAAAAATATTTTTCATTTAGGTTTATTTAGGTAAATATATAGTGTAAATTCAATTTAGTAAATTATTATTATTATTATTAGTAGTAGTAGTAGTAGTAGTAGTAGTAGTAGTAGTAGTATTCATTCATTTTCCCTTTGGCTTAGTCCCTTTATTAATCTGGGGTCGCCACAGTGGAATGAACCACCAACTTATCCAGCATTTTGTTTTACGCAGCGGATGCCCTTCAAGCTGCAACCCATCTCTGGGAAACATCCATACATACTCATTCACACTCATACACTATGGACAATTTAGCCTCCCCAATTCACCTATATCACGTCTTCGGACTTGTAGGGGAAACCGGAGCACCTGGAGGAAACCCATGCAACCACGGGGAGAACATTCAAACTCCACACAGAAATGCCAACTGACCCAGCCGAGGCTCAAACCAGTGACCTTTTTGCTGTGAGGCGAACGTGCTATTCACCACACCACCGAGTCGCCCCCTATTATTATTATTATTATTGTTGTTGTTGTTGTTGTCATTAATAATTTATTAAATCAGTATTATTATTATTGTTGTTGTTGTTATTTATTGATTTGTTAATTATTATTATCACTATTATTGTTATTGTTCTTATTATAATTATTATTATTATTACACACAAGCACATGTAGGTTAAAAAAGAACGATTCTGTTTTATAATATCATTTATGCTTGAGATATTTATTATGCAAAGATAATTGGCTAAAAATATTTAGCAGCTGTTACTGCTTGATCCTTCAAAAAATATTCTGATATGCTGCTTTTTTTTGCTGAAGATTGTTGATGATTGCTGATGATTATTTATAAACAATAATAAAAATAACAGCTTCTATTTGTTTTATATAAAAGCTTTCTATAAATGTAATGTGTCCTAATGCGTCCTTCTAGACATTTGATTAAAACAGCAAAACCTTTGCAAACTGTATTCACATTCAGTCTGACCTTTTAAATAAAATGTTTGTTTAAGAAGAAACAAAGTGATTTAGTGCAATTTTGATGTAAGTATGATATTTCTTTATACAGCATGTGTGTGACTCTGACCTGCACTGGAGTTCAGCTCCTCATTCTCAGACTCTGTACCGTTCTGGCTTCCTGCTCCATGAATGTTGTTCATGGCCATCAGTTTCATTTTCTGAAGTTTCATAGCTTCAGCCATGGCTGCTGCTGTCAGACCTGCGGAGCACACACAGACACACACAGACAATGGTAAGCATACCAGGTAACATACTTAGCCCTATTTACACTTGGTACTACTGTATCATCTATCTCCGGAGCTTAAATGTCAAGTGTACCAGTGGTTCACCTGATATTTACATGTATCTCACGTTATCAGATTTATCCATGGGAAGCTCTCTAATGTAACTACATCACTTCTGAACTTTTAACATTGTACTCTCCTACACGTGACCTTCATTCCTCCGAATCCTGTCTTTTAAAAGTCTCTGCCACTGGTTTGCGTTCTATGAGTGAATGGGATTTTTCTGCCCTGACAACAACGCTCTGGAACTATCTCCACAATAACATTAGACACTCAGAATCCTTGACATTGTTTACACGCACTAATTCACACTCGCCTATTCGTAAGGTGTTTATTTTTAGTGTGTGTTTTATGATTTTGGATATTGAATGTCTTATCTATTTTAAAATGTTTTATGTCTTTTACGTGTGAAGAGCTTTGAGAATTAGGTTTTAAAGGCACTATTTAAAAAAACATTATTTATAATTTAAATTAAAATAATATATAATATAATATAAAAAATATTTAAAATTAAATTATTATTATTATTATTATTATTATTATTATTATTATTATTCATTCATTCATTCATTCATTTTCTTTCCGTCTTAGTCCCTTTATTAATCTGGGGTCACCACAGCGAAATGAACCGACAACTTATCCAGCATTTTCTTTTTTTACGCAGTGGATGTATTATTTTATTATTATTATTATTATTATTATTATTAATAATAATAATAATAATAAAAATAATAAAAGGGATAGTTCACCCTAAAATGAAAATTTACTCAATATTTACTCTCCTTAAAGTTGTTCCAAACCTCTATGAGTTTCTTGTTTCTCTGTTGAACACAAAAGACTATATTTTGAAGCTGTAACCTGTCACCTCACTGTAAAAAAACTGGGCTCCACACAACTGATTTGTGTTGGTACAACTTGAAGGAAGTTTTTTGCAGTTTTTTTTTTGTAACAAATTCGAGTAGATTGAACACATCAATTACGCTGTCCCCTCAAAAAATATTAAGAATTGTGTTGTTTCTGCTCATTTGCCGTCAAGTGGATCCAAAACATTATTAGAAACAAAAGAAGATATTTTTAGAAGAAAGCTGTAAGAATTGACTTCCATAGTAGGGAACTATAATGGAAGTCAGTGCTTACAGTAACTTCTTTTGTTTCTATTAAAGGTTTGGAACCACTTGAGGGAGAGTAAATAGTGAGTAAATGTTCATTTTCAACAGAATAAAGAAACTGAAACAGGTTTGGAACAGGTGAAGGATGAGTAAACAATGAAAGAATGTTCAATTTTGGGTGAACCATCCCCTTAACTCCTCAGCGTGTGAATAAAAGCTGATAAAGCACAAAAAGTCAGGAACCGCTTATTTTTTAAAATTTTGTAGTTTTTCCACATCTCTAATCAGTACTGGTCGTGACTGCCGCCCACCGGCTGAATGTGGCCCTTTGGAAGAGGAGGGAGAGATATACTCCCAGAAGGCCTTTTGCTTGTGGTCCTGTGCTAGTGTGTGAGAGTGTGTGCGTGTCCCGTGAGGATTTCCCAGTGTTACTCACTGTCTCACACACACTTCCAGAACTCTCCCCTCCACTCATCAAGGGCTCCTCAGCCCTGGAAGCCATCATCAC
Organism: Danio albolineatus; assembly: GCA_903798035.1. Taxonomy (NCBI): domain Eukaryota; kingdom Metazoa; phylum Chordata; class Actinopteri; order Cypriniformes; family Danionidae; genus Danio; species Danio albolineatus. The sequence continues at coordinate 489,601 of CAIGQQ010033964.1, read as the reverse complement.
TCAGCCCAATTAGGCCCCTAATTAATTCAATTAAACAACGGAGGGACACATTAAGTAATTCATTAAGTGACGATGTGATGCCTTCTCGCACTCCGCTCTCGAAATTTCCCCACAAATCAGGTTGGGAGGAAGTGATGGCCCACGTCCTGTGTCTTTTTCCCCAGGTTCAGACAATGGATGTCACCTTGATCTAATTCATTAAAAATGTAGCCTCCAACGGAATACGTGAACTAGCGCAGAGAAAGAAGGCTGAAGAAAATTCCTTTATCCTTTTCCACACAGAGGATTTGGAAGCACAGGGCAGTTCTGCTCCCGAGAGGTCCATGCGCTCCCACGTTGGGTGCTTACGGCTGAAAATGAACAACAACACGACTGGTTTTGCTTTCTGTGACAGCCGGCAAGCCAAATAAACTAGCAAATTATTCATACTTGGAAAAAATACAATTTGTGGATAAGCTGGGTTGGTGGGGGGCGTTTGAAATAATTAATCTATGGTACTTCTGGATGTAGGCAGCACGGTGGTGCAGTGGGTAGCGCTCTCACCTCACAGCAAGAAGGTCACTGGTTTGAGCCTTGACTATGTCAGTTGGCATTTCTGTGTGGAGTTTGTATGTTCTCCCCGTGTTCGCGTGGGTTTTCTCCAGATGGTCCGGTTTCCCCCACAAGTTCAAACACATGTGGTACAGGTGAATTGGGTAAGCTCAATTGTTCGAAGTGTATGTATGTGTGTGAATGGAAGTAAGTGTGTTTTCCCCAGTGATGGGTTGCAGCCGGAAGGGCCTCCGCTACGTAAAACATATGCTGGATAACTTGGCGGTTCATTTCGCTGTGGTGACCCCAGATTAATGAATTAATGAATGACTTCTTGATGTGTATTTATAAGCCAGTCCATTCTACAGACAACAAAGTTAGAAAAAAGTGAGAAAAATGTATATAAAATAAATGCACATCTAAAAAAATTGTACGGTATTAATTATAGCCTATTCTTTAGCCTACAGCCGCTGAGAAGTTAAGCAGAGGGAAACAAATACATTAAGAGTTCTCATTCGTTGCCTTGCCTTCAAACTGTACTGGAATGCTCAACAAATGATTATAATAAACATTTACAAAGTGCTGTAATACTTTCGAAAATCATGATTGCAGTATATATATCCATGGCTAATACTAGATGGCCAGAAAGTGATTCATTTCTCCTAAAATATTGGTGTCTGTGATGCAGCAAGTACAGAGACTTACAGTAATCTTGTAAAGGAATTCAATTTAATGTGCAATATGACTAAAAATGTATCATAAACAAATAGTTTCTCAATTCAAATGCATAGCAGCTTGCAGTATTCCATACAACACGACTTAACAAGCGGATACTATTTATTAACAAGACTTGACAAACAAACTAATAACTTACAACTTAGAGTGGTTTAAATGGGTCTGGAACAAACTCAGTGTCAAACTCAGCTCTGTTTAGTTTTATCACTAAATAAACACATCTCAAGAAACTAATGGAGTCCTTCAGGCTTATTTGAATCTTCAGGTAAGTGTGTTGAAGTAGGGTTGAAACTAAGGCCCAATCCCAATTGTATTTTTTTACCCCTACCCCTATCCCTTCCCCCTGGCCCTTGGAACAGAATGTGAAGGGAAAGGGCTTCAGAATTTACAAGAAAAGGGACACCACTACAACACCTCCACATGTCACTTCAAAAAATATACTGTATGTCATCACAAGCTCTTACTTCATATAAGATTGACAACGCCAACTGCTGTAGTTATTCCAGTTGCATTATTTATTATTTTTATTTATCTTCAGACAACGGTATAATGTTGTCATAATAATATAATGTTTCAATAAGCTCGTAACTATACTGTGCATTTACATCATGGCCAAATTCATCTACGTAAACATAAAAAACAACATCTTACCACTGTAAAAAGTTCATTCCCATGTACTGCACTTTACTGACAGGGTATTCTGACAGATGTGAAAGTATGTTGTGGGACTACTATACAGCCCTTCCGCTTAGCCCTACGCCTTCAAGCTAAAGAAAATTGGGACATCCCTACCCCTTCACATGAACGCGCAAAACAAGGAGTAAGGGGAAGGGGAAGGACTAAGGCATAGAACTGGGATTTAGCCTAAACAGTGCAGAGCTGCGAGCCTCCAGGAAATATGCAGAAACATCTAGAATGGTCAATAGAAAGGTAGTGTTCCAGCGACTCCCTCCCTCTCCACACACACCTACCGACAGTAAATGCACTCGGGTAAATATCCACCTCCACTAATGTAACCAAACATGCACAATACAAAATAATACACACATTTATTGCACTTAAATAATAAAGACAGTCAATGTACAAATGTTTATGAATAAGTCAACATTTGCTAAATGTTAGTAATGCTCAAATCTAGAGTTTTGTCCAGAGACTGAAGTGTATGATAAGACAGGTAAAGTTATCAGATCAGAGAGGCATCAGATCATTTCCTGTGAGGTCCAACTAAATTGCGCAAACTTAACACTCACATTCATATACAGAATACAAGGAGTATAAAAATAAAGAGCTCACAATTGGTGCATTGTCTTTGCACACACACAGCCACACTATCCAACCTCCTGATACTATGTCAAGGAGAAGCCCCAAGATCAAACGGCGTACGTAACAGTAATTGATGTTTGAGGAAAGTCGCGACCCGCGGAAATGGGAGCCGGCGGATGAAAGGCGAGTGCCGTTTTGCAGGGGTGGACAAACAGATTGCTTATTGTTTGCCTTTCATATGGCCCTTCAGATCTACAAGTCTCTCTGCTTCAAACTCCTGCTTTGAACGCTCAAGGTATCACCCCCCCTGCCGAAAGAATGGAGGGCGCTCGGGCACGTCCTGAGGAGGAGAGAACATATCTATCCTCTTTTCCTCACCCGTTACTGCCTCGTTCTCAAGATCTGACAGGTCCATCTTGGTCGCTAATGGTTCACCTGGTTTGGAACTGAGGAGGTGAGCCGACGGGGTGGACGAGGGCTTTTGTAGTCTTGAGGGGGGTCAGGTACGGGCCAGTCTGGATTCCTTGGCTATGACGTGCCTGAATTGGCCCTTTTTCATACCTAGACAACAATGTCCCATTTAATTAAAGAGTGGTATGAGAAAAGGTAGATTCCAAAGCGAAGGGAAAAATTTATCCAACAGAGTTTCTTTTGATCTCAGAGTCAGTGAGCGTTACATCAATGGATTCTTTTCGGCACTGAGAGGTTCTCTGTTTCACTGCGTTTAACTTTCTTGTCTTTATTGGGGTAATGAAACCTTAAAGACCCAGGAAAAAGACATGGAGGCAGTGGCATCCAAGATTATGGACCAGCGTTTTCATTCATTCATTCATTTTCTTTTCGGCTTAGTCCCTTTATTAATCCGGGGTCGCCACAGCGGATTGAACCGCCAACTTATCCAGCATTTGTTTTACGCAGCGGATGCCCTTCCAGCCACAACCCATCTCTGGGAAAGGACCAGCGTTTTGTTACAGGTAAAATATTGGAAATATGTCCACATATGTCGTCTTTGATTTTTGGATCATTTTAAATGCTAAATACAAATGTCTTATATTGACTTCATTTTGTACACTAAAGCCTAGAAGATGTTTGTTGGAATATTTAGTTTAAAAGTAAGAGAAGTCAACAGATACCATTGAGGTTGTGTATACAGTATATTGTGTAAATGTACAGTGGGGGAAATAAGTATTCAACACCTCACCATTTTTCTCAAAAACATATTTTTAAAGGTGCTGTTGACTTCACCAGATGTTGACTTTTCACCAGAAATCCAAATATGAAAAGAAAATATAATTAGCTTACAAATTAAGTTATGTGTAATAAAATGAAATGACAAAGGAAAAAAGTACACATGAAGAAAGGAAGGTGTAAAAAGGCAGTGAAAGCCCAGACAGCAGCTGAATTTTTTTCAGTAGCTATACAGCAACCATCTGCCCTTCCCTGTTGTAAATTAATATTGGCTGTTTCAGTCTAACATCTACATTTGCAGGAGGATGAAGATGAAACCAGAATGGAGATTTCAGCAAGACAATGATCCAAAACACGGCCAAGAAAACTTTAAAATGGTTTAAGAAAAAGAAAGTCAAGCTGTGGAATGGCCTAGCCAATCACCTGACTTGAATCCAATAAAGAATACAAAATAAAGATCAGATTTGATAGACAAGACAGAATTGTGTGCTCTACCATAATTAATCTTAGAATCCTGAACTGTCCAATCAAAAACGAGTATTGTTTACTATTTGGTTGAATATTAATATCAATATCTTTGTTAATAAACCTTTTTTTTTCTTCTTTTTTTGTGAGGGGGTCACCTTTAGCATTCAGAAAACAGCAAAATAAAGTTGGTGGCATTGTGGAAAAGTGCCCACAACATTTATGACAGTTTATCATTAAAGTAGTCAGTTTAGATGCTTGACAAATTTTGTAATAAATCTTATTAAAGTGAGAATAAATCTTATAAAAGTTATATTAAAGAGAGACAAAATTGTACTCTTTAGTTAAAGCTGATGTTGACAAAGCTTTCCCTAAAACTGCAATAACAAATAGCGATATGTTACAGAATATCAGAACACATTTCAAATCGCAATAATACTGTTTCACTGATGATATTGTATCATGGTAATTCCCATCCCTACAACATGTCTTTCTGATTGAAGGATTTCTGTCAAACAGAAAGGGGTTGAAGAAATATTGAGGAAGTTTTTGCAAAACAGCTTGCTTGTTAAAGACAACAATGTTTAAAATTGAACATGGGAATATATATATATATAAATAGGCAAAAGGCATCCCAACAAAAATTCATTGCACATTAATACTAACTTCCCCAACCAAACATGCTCACAACCCAATCTTGCACTTACAAAATCTGCATATACCAAGAACTCCTGTGATATGTCCAGGAACATACAAAGGGGAACAGAGCATAAAAGAGAAAGAATAAAGCAGGAAGAGACAGAAGACCAAATAACACACACACAACACAGATTGCCTGTGAGAACAAGCCCAGAGAGATCATGTTTTCGACAAAAAGGGTCAGTCAAGCACTCCCCCGGCTCCATGCAACCGGACGCATTATTGCATTTTGCATTTCTCCTTTTCAGATGAAATGAGGGTAAAAAGGAGAAAAGAATGGTGTCTTTTCTTCGCTTTGACAGAGCGTCTCGGGAAAAAAGTATCAGATTTGTGCACAAGACAGGGGGAAAAAAACACAGGCAGAGTATCTCCTTTGATTCACTGAAGAGTAAATATTACTGTCCGACTTCACATCGAACCGTAAACCGAGAAAGGACAAAAAGGTTGAAGAAGGGAGGGCAAAGGGAGATGGAGGTGTTATACTGTATTTAATTCAACTTTGGAATTTCCGAACGGCGGAACAAGGGATGAGATGAACGCCTGACAAAGGCATATGGCTGGCGGGCGAAACCGGACTCTTGTGCATTTCAGCGTGCATCGGTGAGAAAGAGAGGAAGAAATGGGGCGCGATGGAAGTTGTAAATAAAAGGTCGAATGAATGCTGAGATTTCCGCCTCATGACCCCACTGTTTGTGTGAAACCCACTGGAGGACTGATACAACTAAATCTAGGTTTTGTGTTAGTTCCAACCAACCAGAAATTGCTCCCAAAGTGGGGCTGTTTTTGTTGGATACGGACGGCTCAAATGAACCCAAACTATTGATAAAGTCAGTTTACAGTCATTTCAAAGGAAATTCTCTGATTCAAAGAAACAAAAAAGTCGTAACAGAACAGTGCTCTAGATAAAAATGAGGATTAGTGAGTTAAATAAGAGATTTGGAAATGTAATCTGAAAAATACTAGATATAAATTACTTTTGATTTACGGAATACAGTTCAAACATTAAAACTGGCATGCAGCAACAGCAGTGTATTCACATTTGCAAAGTGAAATTTGAATCAGTTTTTTTTTTCTAATTAAACAGATCTGTGAATTGGCCTCATTCATTCACTGAATAGGACAGGGGTGCATTTACCAACAAATGTTTTAACCCGTGGCTAAAATATGATGCATCGTTCTGGAAATAAACTAAGTAGTTACAAGTGTTTCCAAAAACTCTGGCAGAAGTCCATCGTTTAACCCTGTTAGTTAAAGCATAACTTCTGTAATGACACTCCTTAAGGTGGTGGAATAACAAGTACTTTAGATAAAATTTACATTAACAAATATATTTATAATGTTATATATTAATATATATTTTTATTATATATGTTATATATGTATATGTATATATATATATATTAGGGCTGCAGGATATTAGAAAAATTGGACATAGCAATATTTTTGCAATATATGTTGCGCTTGGAAACAATGCATTACTTTTCAATCGATTGGCATGATTTTGTATGGGAATAAATCATGCATGAAATATAATATGCAAATATAAGAGTGAAATACAAACAGTGCTAAATGGTTTTAAGAGAATAGTTAAATCGTATTCATAAACATAAAAAAAAAACTTTAAACAGTACAATAACATAATTTTCCATTAAATATTGTGTCTGAAAATATAATAATATATATAATCCTAAACTACACAATCCCAACTCAACAATTCAGAATTCTATATAAATATATATATATATATTTAATATATATATAAATATATATCTTGGAAGCTCCAGGCGGTCAGCGCAAGCTCCGCGAACGGCTCCCCCCGAGGGAAGCTTTATGTCGGCCAGACCATCTCAAGACCCGCGGCTGGATCTAATTTCTTGCATCTCTGTTGTTAAAA
>CAIGQQ010033964.1:470864-482426 GCA_903798035.1 Danio albolineatus | reverse complement strand
GCAAATTATTCATAAAAATCACATTGCCTTTCCAGTCATATTTATTTTCATAGATACTGTAATAAAGAAGGAGTTATCTTCATACTGAAGAACAATTGTGTACCTTCATTTCAGTTGTACCATAAAAGGCACAGAACAGTATCATAAGAGGTCTTTTAAGTACCATATAAGGTACAATTTTTAGAAAGATACAAAACTGTTCCTCAAGGAACATTATTTGTACCATCATGTACCTTTTTTTCTGAGAGTGTAGTTTGTATATGGAAAAACAAATATTGAATAGGGTACCATTTTTTTCTCATTACTTCATAATGTTCATTCATTCATTCATTTTCTTGTCGGCTTTATTAATCCGGGGTCGCCACAGCGGAATGAACCGCCAACTTATCCAGCATGTGTTTTACGCAGCAGATGCCCTTCCAGCTGCAACCCATCTCTGTGAAACATCCATACACACTCATACACTATGGACAATTTAGCTTACCCAATTCACCTATACCACATGTTTTGGACTTGTGGGGGAAACTGGAGCACCCGGAGGAAACCCACGCAACCACGGGGGGAACATGCAAACTCCACACAGAGTTGCCAACTGACCCAGCCGGGGCTCGAACCAGTGACCTTCTTGCTGTGAGGCGAACGTGCTACTCACTACGCCACCACGGTGCCCACTTCATAATGTATAACTATTTATACATACCTACAGTAATTTGTGTTTGTAGCTTACTGGGGTCAAGAACTGTTACTATTTAAATTTAGGTATGTGTAAATCCCTAAAAGTGAGTGCTGGCTAACAGGTTTTAATAACTATCATTATTTTGCTGTTGCGTTTAGCCACTTGTGATTTTGACCGCCCACCTACTGGACGTTTAAAATACTGCAGTATATTATACTATATTTTCACTTTTACTTTGTTTTTTTCCTCAGCGTGGGGTCGAGAGTAACGCACATGCATATTATTTCTGTGGCTGATTTAAACGTTGAAATAAATAAGTGCTCCATTTTTCCTAAAACTAATTCAGGGGTCATTTGATAATTATCAATTTTATACCACCTGTATTTTGTTGAACAAACACTTTTTCATGGCACATCACATGTTATGCTGATGGTGTAATAAATATGCCAATTTTGCTAATATTCGATTCAAATGGTCTCATTTTGATTTTCCTCATATTGAGATTTCTATGTGCATTTTACCACTGGTTAAATTTAGCGTGTTAAAGTAAATGTGAATATATACTTACTTCCCCCCCTCTTTGTTGTAGTTTTACAAAAAAGAAAGATACTAAAAAGAACAATTGCCAGTAAAGTTACCCAAATTGTTTTGGTAAAGCAACAACTGGTTGAGAAAGAATAATAATATTTATCTTTATCATTATTATGACCACTTAAATATCAAAATGCTAATTTAAACAGCCATAGATATGTTTCAGCAGTTATGTGAGGCAAAAATGTGCTGATTTGCATTATCCCTTGTGACTAGTAATGCTTGAAATATAAACGTCAGGTCTATTGTCCTAAGATGCATCAATTATGTCAGGTTGTTTCTTGTGCTTGAATGGCCCTCCTATGAATTGTCAGTCACTAGAAATGGGCCCCCGCCAAGTTCGAGACCCCTGAAATATAAAAAAAATAATTGTATATATGTTTTTGAAAATGCAGGGTTCCATACAATTTATTCATCTTGTCAACACAAATCGATTAAATTAAAGTAACAAATTTTTTGTTGCTATTTTCAGACCAGCGCAACTGCAATTTGTAATCCACGTTGTTTAAATAGCAAATCCATTTGCGCCATTTTGTGCACTCATGGGTGTGCTGGTCTAAAAAGGAGGTGTGTTGAGGCGCACTGTTGACGTGTTGCTATTTTGAGAAAGTTAAATAGACCACAACATGGACCAACTAAAAGCTGCTCCAAAGTCCAGCACAGTTATATGCCTCTGAGGATCCACACATTAACCCATATCTCTACAAACATCTTAACAAATGAAAATAAATAGATAAATATAAAAAAAATAAATAAGTAAAGTGTTAAAATGTTACAAAACATTTTTTTCTACATAAATATAAAAAAAAAACTACCCCCATGCCTTCTTCACCTCGGGGGGCTTTTTTCAGTTAATTCATGACAATTTGCATTTGCATAATGTTATTATTATTAGCAGTATTATTGATTATATGAATATTTATATTTGTTTTAATAAAAACGTTTAAATTGATCTACCTGTTGGGTTTTAAAGTACATTATGCATCACTACATGGGGCATAAGAATATGACTTGCGTTTGGATATAAATTAGAACTATATTTAGAAATAGTTTTGAAACAAAACTTTGTGCTTAATAAATGAAATTAAATATGTAGGCTGATGAATGTTCCCACTTCCCTACTCTACGAAAGTAAAGGTGTAAAGAGTAAAAAGTAAAGTAAAGAGAAAGTAAAGAGGCCGAATGGAGGAGGCTTGTTCTTTATCCTGTTTTCTCACTAGTGAAGTGTTCAGTTCCATTCACAAAGTCCGCCATGTAAATACCAAACATGCCACAATGCGACGCAACTGACTCATAAAGGGATTGGGAGCTGAGGGGCACAGACCTTATTTTTTCCATCCTTAAAACAGCAAAAGTGCACTTAGATTGTTAAAATAAAGTCCTAAGTAGACTGAACATAAAAAAAATGTAAGTTTCCCCAAAAAAATCTTCAGAATTGTGTTTAGAAGCTCATTTTAAAAAAGTAGTTTGAACAAGCAGAACTTCTTTTTTACTGTATTAGGTTTCAACAGTTTATTTGTGCACCAAATCAGCATATACCATTTTTGTTTTATGATTGAACATGTTTCAAATCATATATTCAACATGTTGTGTTTTGGAATACACTTTTAGTTTATTATGCAATTTTGGACAGATATTGACATTAAATACAAGAGAGATCATTTACTTGTTGTTGGTCTCTGCAAAATTATACAGACATTACAGGGAGACTTAATATGACAAATTGCTTTACATTTTAATTGACCTCTGGATGCTCAGAGGGATGCACTCCAAGTCACGAGAAGTCTTTTTTTTCTTTTCGGCATAAAAGTGCTGGCAAAAACAGACAAATTGGGCCATAATATTATCCCTCAGCACTTCTCATTTCCTCTACATTACGTTTAAAAACATTAATATAATCCTTCCTCGTAATTTCTGAGGCAATTAAAGGTAAAAGCGGGCCAATTTACCACCCGCTATATACCAACTCAGTTTAATGTCTAATAGCAGTGCCTTTAATTGTAGTATTGTGTTTTTTGGCATTAATAGGTGCTGAGGTCCTGGTGGCCACTAGACACAGGTGTTAATTATCCATTGCAGCAGTGGCAGCTTGCAGTTTTATATTGCATCTAGGCAAAATTACAGCACATTATTCTCCTATCAAACAGAAATAAGTCGTTAATTAACTCCCTGCTGTAGTAATCGTTTCTTTATTTATTTATTTGTTTTTTTTATTAGTTTTGCAAGGCCCACATCAAGTTTTTCAGCTGTGCGTCTCCAAATTTGCATACTTTTATTATGCGCTAAAATTTTGACTTATGAAAGTTACTAAAAGAGGACTAGATGAATAGAAGCTAATGTGTGCATCTTATCTTGTCACATTCAGTTGATGACCATTATTAATTTAGTATTTTCTGTGAAAAATGCTGTAATTTGACAAAAATGCCTATGTATGCATCACTCAATACTACTTTTGGTTGTCTTAAATATATAACAAAACAGTTATAAACTAAAACAGTGGCTCAGTGGTTAGCACTGTCGCCTCAGAGCAAGAAAGCCCATGGTTTAAGTCCCGGCTGGCCCAGTTGTTATTTCTGTTTAGAAATTGCATTTTCTCTCCGTGTTTGTGTGGGTTTCCTCCGGGTGCTCCGGTTTCCCCCACAGTCCAAAGACATACGCTATAGGTGAACTGAATTGGCCATTAGTGTATGGGTGTGTGTGAATGCGAGAGTGTATGGTTGTTTCCCAGTACTAAGTTGTGGCTGGAAAGGCACATATGCTGGCGGTTAATTTCACTGTAGTGACCACTGATAAATATGGGACTAAGCTAAAGGAAAATGAATGAATGGAAAATTATCATTTTTTCTTTTATAACAAAAATATTTCAAACTTGAAGTAAAGATCATGTTCCATGAAGATATTTTGTAAATCTCCAACTGTAAATATATTATATTGATTTTATTGATTGCTAAGGACTTTATGTAGACAATATTAAAAGCATTTTTTTCAGTATTTTGATTTTCTTGAACCATCAGAATCCTGAAATTTCAAATATTTCAATCTCAATAAGATTGCCACACTCCAACAAACCAATAATCAATGGACAGCTTATTTATTCAGCTGTTTAAGTGCGTATAAATCAATAAAGCAAATTTTAAAAACACACACTTATTACTTATGGTGCAGGGTCACATATATAAAATATTTAGCTATTAATATTTTTTATCAAACAAACATACTATATAAATAATATTAACTCGACTTTTTTTGAGACTGAGTGTACATTTTGATTGCAATAAATAAATTGATAACATACATTATATTTTGGTGTATTTCAACAACAGATTTATTAAACATACAGTATATATTTATCAAAATAATATTTTAGTCACAGAACATCTTTAGAAATAGAAAGTAAAATATAGCAAAATATTGAAAAACAAAAATTACAAACTACAAAATTTCAACTAAATAAGATTTTTTTCCCCGCATTAAAAAAAAAAAATTCAAATTTTTTCCTAACACACATTTGTGTGTACCACTCAGTGGTGGTCCTGTGACTTCTAAAGGTGCTCTAGATAGAGGTTATGGTCTTTAGCCTCCTTTTTAGAGCAACCGACTCCAATACAAAGCATCAATGATTCGATCCCAGCTCAGGCCGGGTTGGATGCAGTAGAACCGCTGGGTTACACTTGGGGGCTCATCCGGGATAGGAGTGAGGTTTAGAGAGGTGAGTGTAACAGAGCCCAGCAGCGAAATACTATGTAGGTAAACTTCACTTCTCTGACTTCTAAAGGTGCTCTAATGACAGAAGCCAATCCTCCTTCTTAGAGCAAACTCCTAGTCCCATGCAAGAAAAAAATTTGCTTAAATATATATAAAATAAAATAAATTCGATAAATATTAAATGTCCAGTGAGTAGCTGTAGCAGTTCTACATTATTTCAGTTTTGTTTTGTGTTCTCAAGTACAGTAAAGCACAAATGCTTATTATTAGTCTGAATAAAAAAATGCAACTTACAATGCTTCAAGTACACAATCACCTTTAACTTAAACTGCAGGCTATCTTCTAAAAGAAAACATCTTTTCATTAGGTTGTGTTTTTTTTGTACTCTAGAGAAGAAACACGTGTAAATGTGGAGTGTGTGTGTGGAGTGGGCAGTGCCGACTGCAGCAGGATTGTGAAGCACTGAGGATGAGTTCTGTGATTGGCCCGTGGGCGTTATGATCTGTACGTGTCATCAACAGTCGCCCTGAGGAGAGCGGGGTGGTGGGTGGCAGAGGCAGCGTAGATTAATAACCTTCTGTCCTGCAGTCAGACTGGCAATGGACAGATATGTGTGTGCGTAATGATCAGGATGCTAAAACATCTCAAAACTGATGCACCGTGCAGATTTCGATCAATGCCCTAATGCATATTAATTTATGCCCATAATGTTTACATACACACATACAGGTAAAGTCAAAATTATTCATCCCCAAATAATGTATAACAGAGCAAGGAATTTTTCACAGTATTTCCTAAAATATTTTTTCTTCTGGAGAAAGTCTTATATGTTTTATTTCAGCTTATTTAAAAGCCTTTTAAGGTCAATATTTTTATCCTCTTTAAGCAATTTTTTTTTTCCGATTGCCAACAGAACAAACCACTCTTAAACAATGATTTCCTAATTACCCTAACTTGCCAAATCAACCTATTTATGTCTTTAAATATCACTTTAAGCTGAATATAGTATCTTGAAAATTATTTAGTAAAATATTGTGTATACTGGCGTGGCAAAGAGAAAACAAATCAGTTATTAGAAATCAGTTATTAAAATTATTATATTTAGAAAATAACAGAACTTCTTTCTGTTAAACAGAAATGGCTAAGGACTAATAATTGAGGACTAATAATTTGGACTTCAACTCTATACGGTACTTTACACACATACACACTCACAAGCTGCAATCAGCAGTGATTTCGAGGCATCCCTTTAACCCCAGGAACTCGTTAATGTTTCATGGAAAGAGCCACTAGAGTCTTCACTGGCCGACTCAGAATCTCACGACTTAGCAGAAATAAATGGGCCAAGTGTTCAAAGAGTAACAAGGCACTGCTCACTGGGCAGAAAGTGAGTGGAGAGCACTTTTCCTACCTCCTCTTTTTCTCCCTCGTGCTGTGTCTTTGGCTCACATATCCCTCTATTTCGGTCTTTATATCCACCCGTTTCTTAATATCATCCATCCACTTCCATTCGAAGCATCTTAAAGTGTTAAAGTGTGGCTTTTAATTCTCTAAAATAGGCATGAATTTTGTCATAATTTACCTCCCTCCTTTGCATGTTTCAAACTGAATGCTACAGTTATTTTTGCGGAACATAAAAAAAAGGATGTTTTGTAAAATGTGCAAGCTGCTCTTTTCCATGTAATGAATGTATTATAATTGGAAACTGGGATTTCTGAGCACACAAAATTACAAAAAAGCACCATATATTAGACCATGCAGGTCTGCACAATACAGTATATATTCAATTTTGAACAGTACATGTTTTTTTTAATTATTTACTTTCCTCCTTTGCATCGTTTCAAAGCTATATGCTACACTTTCTTTTGTGAAACATAAAAAATGTTTTGTAAAATGTCCAAGCTGTTCTTTTCCATGTAATGAAAAGTACGTATAAATGAAAGCTGGGACTACATAGCACTCAAAATGACAAAAAAAGCACCATAAATTAGCCTATGCAGCTTTGTACACTGTGTTATATGAATATACAGTGGTTGTGAACAGTCAAAAATTACATCAAAACATGTCCCTTGTTCTCGACACAGAAACAAATTGACAAAAAACATACACAACTGGATGAAACGTTTCCTTGGCATTCCAAAAAATTATGTTGAAGCAAATAAAAAACTGAATGCACATAAATAAATAAAATAACTAAAACTTAAACTGAACTAAAGATAAATTAATCCTAAGCATTAAAATTGTCAATACAACTGTTAATATAAAAAATTAAATTAACAGCACATAAATATAAATTTTAAAAAAAAGTGAAAGCTAAATTGCACTAAAATTAAATAATCCTGAGCAGAAAAATGATCAATTTAACTGTTATAATTAAAATTCCATTACAAAATGTTTCATTATCCAAAATCATTCTTTTTGCATATAATGCAGAAAAAATATATTATACTTTATGTTTAGAGTAAATCACGAGTTGACAATTACAGTAAAATGTAAAGCAATAATAATGCACAGAATGAATCATTTTATAAATCCTTTATCTGTATAATAGGATAAAATGTATTTCTCGTGCCATCACATGTTAACCAAAACAGCATGGTCAGCAAATTGTGATTAGGAAAGTTAATGGGGTTCATTTTTGGTCTCTAAGTGCATCATTCCTAACCTCAGGATGGAGCTACTAAGCAAACAAGGTGTTAATAATTTAGAAACTGAGTTCAAATTAATGTAAAACATTAATTATAACATTCAAAGACTTCCAGTGTTGTGACTATTTGACTAGTGTCCTGAGCCTTCACAGTTTTACTGGCCACGGTTGTGTGATCTGTGCAGAGCATTTGATAAGCATATGATAAAACTCCACAAAAAATACAGTATGTGTGTGTCTGTGTGTGTTCACAAATATAGCAATATCAGGAAATTTGGATTTGTGAGGATATTTTTATCGTGTATTTTATCTCACACCTTACAATAAAGGTCCATTACTTATTGTCAGTTCATGCATTTAGTAATATAAAATAATAATCAACAATATGTGTACAGCATTCGTTTAATCATATTTGCTAATGCATTAATAAAATCCAAAGTTATGCATGCTAACATTAATGCACTGCGAGATACTGTAACAAGCCAGGATTGGCCACTAACATTGACAAAGATGAGAAAATAATGCATTAAATACATTGCTCCTTGTTTGTTCATGTTATTATATATATTATATTGTCCACCAAGCTCCATAAACGCATAAATACATATACAAGGTCCACCGTTTACAACTGACTGCAAAGGCTCATACTAATATTAATAATGCTGATCAAAGTTCACATCGAAGTTCCTGCTTCTGTTCAAACACAGCAGTTTATTGCAATATGGAGGTGTGGTAATGTAAACTATGGATATGTTTATTAGTCAATAAAACCTGATAAACACATTCATTACTTTCACTCCCTGATTCACTTATTCTTCATTTCACTGCTTAAAATGTGGATGCATAAAAAGTCCCCTTGAGTTCATACAGTGGTGGTTAGTGTGTAAAAAAACTGTTTGAATGTGTAGAAGGAACGGTTGTGTTGATTAGTGTGAAACTGAGCTGCTGTAAACCCTTGGGCATTGTACCTGAAAACATCCTCTAAAACATCTTCAGACCCACGGTAATATTAGCATGTCTTTCTCCTCCCTGATATGTGTGTGTGTGTGTGTGTGTGTGTGTGTGTGTGTGTGTGTGTGTGTGTGTGTGTGTGTGTGTGTGTGTGTGTGTGTGTTTGTGTGTGTGTGCGTGCGTGCGTGCGTGCGTGCGTGAGTGTGTGTGTGTGTGTGTGTGTTTGTGTGTGTGTGTGCGCACTTCAAACTGTTGTTGATCTAGATTAGTTGAGATGCAGCTGGAGGCATCAAAGCGAGAGAGAAAATAAAATATGTTATAATTTGCTGCATTTGCAGAACCAATTGCATTTAGGTGGAAATTTGAGATAGAATTTCAAGCTTTTATTAAATGACTACACAGCTACAATAGTTACAGTAACTACAAACTTTACAATTTATGAATAAAATATGATCGCTAATTGTTTTTAACATGGTGCAAAGTCCCTGCCAAGGTGTTTTTATCGTCACTAGGGTAATTAAAATTGTAAAAAAAAAAATGTTTTGGTGGTTAAGTGAAAAGATCTCTAGGTTTCTGTGCTGTTGTGTCTCTAGATGTACCTCAATAACCGTGTTTCCACTATAACGCGAAGCAAATCTTTTCAAAAGAAATCTCAAACGTGAATTAGGTGCATTTATATCAAGTTGTTCGAGTGGCTCATCTTAGTATTGTTAACCAAGTAACCAACACTAAACAAATCAAGCGTAACGGACACTGATAAGTCACATGGGAGTAATTTTCACTACGACAGTGTTCATTGGGCAAATGCATTTCCATATCTCAGTATTAGGCCCACACGGAATCTGCGTGCGCAGATTTCCGCATATTTTTAGCCTGTCATTGATTCTGTTTATTTACTTGTGTAAATGTGTGTAAATTTATGTTTGTTAAACTTTTTAATTAATTTCAGTAATATTACTGACTAATATGAAAATATTCATATGATTTATTTACAATACAGTTTGTAAAGTAATATTTTCTGTCTTTTAGTAGAGATTTTATGAGAGGCTTGCTTTGTTTACCAAATAAAGTGGATCTAATTGGATTTGCATTGTAAAGATTAAATAAAAGTTGAAAAGGCATTACTTTTTTTCATAAATTAAGGTTTTAGTTATGATACTACTAAAATCATTCCGCATAAATCTGCAGATTTTTTACAAAAACTTTTTGTAATTTTTTTTATGTTCAATATAACAAATGCTATTATATCCTTTTAATTCACTAAATGTATGTTTTAGTTTTTATTTAATACAAAATGTATTAAATATACATTAAAATACAGTTTAAGTATCTATTTGGACTACTTACATTTATATTCATTCTTTACGCATTAATCTGCAGATTTTTTACATAATTTTGCCCAGAAATAGCAAAAAATGTCTGCAGATTTGGCCCTACTCATTATTCACATTAACCCTTTCTCACACAAGTCCAAAACCACCTCAAACTACCGTAACTTTTTGGGAATTAAGAGTTTTTTTATTCAAAATTTGGTGCTTCTATCACACGTTTCTCATGTGATACTTCAAAATGCACATTAACATAGGGTGATGGACACCCAGCTAGTGTAAATATACTGTAACTTATTTTCATCTGAGAATAGGTAAATTTGAAATCAGTTAAGTAGCAACATTCTTAACTTTTCCTCCAGTTAGTTAGTGAAAATAATTTGAATTGGTTTGTTTTCTACTCTTACATTTCACGCTAAAAGCAGAAATGTGCTAGGTTAACTCTGAAAAAGCTTTGAATGCTAACTTCATGCATACTAACTAGAAAAATAAATAAACAACACCTATATCTCCACAGCAGTGAAGTGCTCGTTTTGCTTAATGTCCTGAATTTGGTGCTGGTGCTAATGACTTAGCCTCGTTAACATGGTTAATTGCAGAGGTATGACCTCCCTCACATTTCAAAGGAAAACTGAAGCTGGGTCATTAAAGTAAGACCACCCAATTCTTTCTTCAGACCCACAGGCGTTTATTTTCTTGCAAGACAGCAAACCTACAGAGTCAAGACAAACAACGGTTTACCTTGAGTAGCATGTGTTATGTGTTCAACAAACTGCCCTGTGGTTAAGTAGAGTCACTCACTCTGCTTCTCCTAGACTGTGGTCAAGACCTTTTTTGAGGCCTAATCAAGAAAGATACTCTTTTAAAATAAATATGTATTAGAGAGAAAACATGACTTCTAGGTTGTTTAATGTTTTCATTGTTTATTGAGCTCCTATTGTAGTGTATTGAGAAGCTGTATTGATTATAATCAATGCACGGCACTGCATGAAACCCGTTCATTTCCATGGCTTGCACACACAAGAGTTGTTTTCAGGAATGCACCAAATAAAAATTTAAAAATGTCTTGTCCGAAAGAGAAAAATGCCTGAAAATATGAGCTGAAAAACTGTCAATAAAATTTGATCCTAAATGACAAAACCAGCTGGACATGTCAGTTTTTGGA
Organism: Danio albolineatus; assembly: GCA_903798035.1. Taxonomy (NCBI): domain Eukaryota; kingdom Metazoa; phylum Chordata; class Actinopteri; order Cypriniformes; family Danionidae; genus Danio; species Danio albolineatus. The sequence continues at coordinate 471,363 of CAIGQQ010033964.1, read as the reverse complement.
AATTGAAAGATCTGTATGTCACATTAACTTTTATTAAAAGAAGCTTTCATTGACATACAGATTGTTAAAATAGAACAATATTTGGCCGAGATAAAACTGCACTGTTAAAAAAAGTTGACTCAAAATTAAGCCAACAAATTTCAGGACATTTTTGAGTTTACTCATGGTAAATCAAGTCAAGTTCATGTCTTCAAATTTTAAGGTGAGACAACTTTTTTCTTTAAAGCTGTCTAAATGTGTTGTTTTTACTAATTAATTACTAATCAAATAGTAAGTTTTGTTAGATTTACAGTTTAAACTTTACAGAATATCTTCATGGAACATTATATTCCTTATTTAATATAGTAATGATTTTATTCAAATGAATAATGAATAATTTTGACTTTTTAGACTCTGAGTTAGAGTTAAATTTTAAAAAGCCTTATAATATAATATAATATAATATAATATAATATAATATAATATAATATAATATAATATAATATAATATAATATAATA
>CAIGQQ010033964.1:455312-466306 GCA_903798035.1 Danio albolineatus | reverse complement strand
GTGTGTGTGTGTGTGTGTGTGTGTGTGTGTGTGTGTGTGTGTGTGTGCGTGTGTGTGTGATGATGCCCTTCACATGGAGAGCAGTAACTATTTCTGGTAAGCACAAGCTCATTTAGCTGCAGGTGCCCTGATGAGTAATTAACATGGACATATTATTCATACAAGCTCTTGATGCTCTGTTTGCTGCTTACTGCATATTAACACTTTTTACACATACAAAGAAACGTGATAAAAAATATTATAATATCTACAGTATATATCTCTTTATATCTATAAAGCCACTTCATCAACACACCTAATTAACACAAATATTATCGGCCAGTTAAGCGGCAACAACTAGATATGTTACTATAGTCAAGACTGTAAAAATATTTATTTATTTTTTTTATTTTTTTATTTTTTTTGCATTTTAATTGCATTATGACACCTTGATCTTTCTTCCAACAGCTTCTAACATTTACACAGCTAAAATAACCAAGGGATGGCTTTACAATAACTCCATGACTGTTTTTGAATGGCCCAGCTAAAGCCCTGAATTAAACCCAATTGAGCATATCATCTCTGGAGAGACCTACAAACGTCTGTCCAATAACGTTTACCATCCAACCTGACAGGACTGGAGAGGATATACAAGGAGGAATGGCAGAGGATCCCCAATTCAAGTGTGAAAAACTTGCATCTTTCCCCAAATGATTCATGGCTGCATTAGATTAAAAGAGTGCTTCTACTAAATACTGAGCAAAGGGACTGAATACTTAGGACCAGGTACAGTAATATTTCAGTTTTTCTTTTTTAACAAATTAATAAATTGTTGCACAATTCTGTGTTTTTCTGTCAACATGGGGTGCTATGTGTCATTGTTAACAATGCTACTGTTAAACTCGGAACCCCAGTGGTCCTCCAGACTTTAGTTCCAACTTTTAATACATAAAGACCTTGGTTAGCCAGTTCAGATGTTCTTAATTGGGGTAAGGGCCAAACCATTCAGGAAATTGGGCCCTCAGAAGCAGGATTTGTCACCCCTGGTCAAAATCATCAGCTCAATCTGAGCAGCAAAATTTGAAAGAAAGCGACTGAACTATCACTCAATTCAATTGAATTCAATCATTTTTTATTTCTATAGTTATTTTACAAATTAGATGATGTGTTAAAGCAGCTTAACATAGAAGTTGTAGTAAATATAAAATGTAGTAAAGTTGCTTTGTTGCAGATCTATTGTTTGAACCACGTTAGTTATTACATAAAACGCCCATTATGATGCTCTAAATGGGGTGGAGTAACAACTTCTTTAGAGAAAAACACCATAGTTTATCGAGCAAATTATATTTTACACTCACATGCATTCAAAAGATATATATTAATTTTGTTAAAAACATGCCCTCATTTTCCATATTAATAGTGTATTGTTTATTGCTTGTTTTATGTCAACTTTTAAAACTTTGATATATTTAAACCACAGCAGAAATGTTCTAGCTTATAGGGTCAATACTGTACATATACATTTCTTAATAAATAGCCTAGGCTAATATAAATTAAAACCATTAACTCAACTTATATATTTTTTGTTTTCACAAGATTTGGAGACGTAACATAGAGTCTGCTTTCCATAGGTCACCTATAGCTTTCATCATGAGCCACGCCTGTGTTCAAAATGGCATAAATTTCAAAGTGCACTACGAAGGAAGCACAACTGTCAATGTGAAGATCGCTTTGTAAACTGTAAAAAATACTTTGAAAGCAAATATCACATACAAGAGATGGCTTTAATGTTTTTTTTTCTATGTTTTTCTTTTTTTTTTTTATGATTCCGAGATTAAATGCTAGAACTTTCTAAATGAATAGGGATTAGGGGGAATAACTGGAAATAGAACACAGTCAGGAACTATGATTCTAACTATAGCTCTAGAAGTGTAGTTTCAAAAGTACAAGTTTGCGATTTGCGAATGTTTCTTCGAACAATGGATTTGGGAAACACCAAATCAACAAACTATGTTTGTAACAACGAAACTTGTGACCTTAGTTGGCTATTGATGGTTTTCAGGAACGCATCCCTAGGTTGGTTAGAAACTTAAGCACTCAAAGACATTTATTATTGAGCTGTAGTTTTTTGTGAACTTTTGTGTGTTTGTCTGTTTGAGTGTTTACATACTGTACAACTTAAGGAAGAATCAAATCTTTATCTGCAGCTCTAGTATTCCGTCACATTAACTACTGTATGTCCTGTCAATCATTCCCATTTAATAAATCTGTAATTACAACAACTATGTAGAATCACTCAAACGCAAAGAAGTTATCAGACGCCAACAGTAGCAACAAGGTTTCTACTTGTACAATCTTTCAACCTTGGGGCATTTGATGAAAATGTGATCCTTCAAGGCTTCGTAAAGACGACATCATTTATTTGGGATTAACAAATGTGTATCATTCCCCAGAACTAATCCCACCTTTGTAATCTGACACACGCAGATTGACTAGTGCTAACATAAGAGGTTTTGGATAAAAGTGTAGGATTTGATCTTAAGGTGGGTCTTAATGTGTCGCCAGCGGCACTAGCACACTCCAACAACACACACGCGCTTAGACATTCGTCCTGAGCGAACGTGAGTCATTGGCTCCAAACTGTCAATCAAGTCCCCTTTGCTAATTAAGTGGCTAATTATAGAGTTAATGCTGCCGAGCGGTACAGTGATAAGGAGGCCAGCGGCTGACAAACAGACAGATGAGTATCATATCGCCTGTGTTCTGTAGGTGGACGTCTCAGTAGCTATTAATTCTTCAATAAAGACGTCTGCGTATGATAAAGTTTAAAGACATAGAAGTTCACTGAGGCGTTTAATAGCTAATATGCCCTCTGTCAAAAAGAGAAACTGCTGCAGTTCTCAATAATGTAATGTAGCATGTAAATTAATGTGTTTATATGAGAACATCATCTAATTCTTGTTCATATCAGTTATCTATATATAGTGTAGTGTTGACAATGAGAAGTTGCTATACTTGAAATACTTTGCTAAGCGTACTTACAATGATGATTCTATGTCTACAAACTACACTGGTCCCTCGCTATAACACAGTTTTGCGGCCTTGCAATTTCGCAGATTTTTTTGTTTTGTTTTTGTACAGGGCATTGTGCTCTGCATTGTGATGGGTTATAGACCATTGTCAATCAATCTACCCCGTGTGTCCTGTGTAGTACAGAGTTCTGCAAATTTACATAAATCTTCAATCGCAAGTAGTGTCAGTTTCAGAAAGGATGCAAAAAGGGTTGTAACTGTGCATTCACACCGAAGACGGTGAGAGCATCAAAGGTCGCTCTGGCCACCAATGGCTACAATGCGGTCTGCCTTTACAGCTCTAGCAGCGAGAGCGCCAAAATTCACTACATTGATCTCGTATTTAAAGGAGCTGTTGCAGCATTATCTGCAAATCACTTAAATTCCCGCATAAAACATGCTTTCTAGCGTGAAAATGTTGCACACTTTTTATCAAATTCAGTAATTGTATCAAATATTGTTGCGTGTGGTGCGGCTTTGCTCCACTTATCTGATATGTGTACATGTGTTTGAAATATTCTGAAGCAGCAATATTGTTTTGTACTGTCATATACTGTATATATAGGGCCTCAAGGTAGCACAGTGGATAGCAAAATCGCCTCACAGCAAGAAGGTCGCTGGTTCGAGCCCAGACTGGGTCAGATGTTCTGTGTGGAGTTTGCATGTTCTCCTTGTGTTAGCATGGGTTACCTCCGGGTGTACCGGTTTCTCCCACAAGTCCAAAGACATGCGCTATAGGGGAATTGTGTAAGCTAAATTGGCCCTAGTGTTTGTGTGTGAATATGAATGTTTCCCAGCATCCGCTGCGTAAAACACATGCTGGATAAGTTGGCGGTTCATTCTGCTGTGGTGACCCCAGATTAATAAAGGGACTAAGCCAAAAAGAAAATTAATGAATGAATGGAATTCCATCGATCGCAATATTAAAACCTTTGGAAACAACTGTGGTCAGAACCAAACTTCACAGTGACTGTGTTCTCTGGACTCCTCTCAAGTGCTTGACTTCTACCCTCCACGTCATACTGTAGCTCATTACCATAAAGTTGACTTGATTTCAACTCTCTTTGATGCCCACAATGTAGAAGATTCGCCATACTGCACCTCGCCGCCGGCTCCCATTGAAAATGAAGGACTTCCGGCTACTTTAACGCTCTCGCCGCTTTCCATGTGAACGCACAGTAACTGTCCACAGTAAGACCATCGTGAAGGGGGTCGCACACCGGATACACCGCGTCATGCAGCACCATGCATTTTAGAATTGTCAATAAAGGTATGCACAACGGCTCAGGACACAGTTCATATTATTCACACAGTGTTTCCTTATTAAACTCATTTAATAAGAAATACCAAACTTATTAAAATAGTTTTCACATAAATCTCTGATTATGCTGGTTTTATGAAATATGTGCAAAACAATTCTACATTTTCGTAAAACGTTCTGTAGTACAGAAGTTTACTGCAGTCACTGCTCTTTCAGCAGTTTGCCATGGTAAATATTTGTCAAAGCAACTAAATGGTCTCTACATAACTGCAACTCTACACACTTTTTGATCTCGTACAGCCTTTTGTAATATTCATGTGATTTTTTCAGTTAGTTTTATATCTTTGGTGTGATACCAGGTAATATCCCCACCTCTGGATTAAATGTGTGTAGTGATAAAGGGGACCAACTGTTTAAAGAGTGAGAAAATGACATCATCCTTTCCCGTTCATTGATTTCAGCGGAGTAAATTTGTCTTTGTCTGAGCACCAGAAATATACACTTGAAGATCTTTTCCCATACAAAGAGCCTATGCGTGCTCTTGTAATTATGATGTCTTTGTGTTTTTGTATTTTCCGCAGGCTCTGGCTGCAATAATGAAGAGCTATTGAGACGTCTCCAGCTAGTATGTTTGAAGACAGACAGATCACTCTGAGATTCAAAAAAAAGGCATTGCCTTCATTAAATGGGGATTGAAGGCCACCCACCTATGCACCTGGAGGCGGATGGAGGTCTGTTTATATGCGCGTGTGTGTGACATTGATTTGATATATTAATTTACAGTGCATTCTCAAACAAACAGAGAAATATTTGAACAAGTTAAAGTCACAATCTTACACCTTTTCCATATAAAGTTTATCATTTTTAATGTATAAAAATAATACAATATTTTATAAATAAACTACTTTGTATTTGTAAAAACTAATTAAAATGGCAAATAAGTGTAATTTAACAGTAAAATTTGCATTCCTTTTTAAACAGTGAACGTCTGCAAAACATTCAACAAGGCAATTTATAGTAACATAACATTGATATGATAATGTTTCCAGCAGAAAAAAAAATCATAGTTTGACATCATATTTCATTGTAATGTGTAATTATTTTGTTTTTTGTTTCTCATTTTGTTACGTATACACTGTAAAACCTGATAAGTAAAGTTAACTGTTTGAGGATTGTGGCAAACCATTTAAGTTTTGAAACAAAGTGGTTTGAGTACTGTTATCTATATGACTATGACTATATATAGAGTCATACACATATATTTTTTGTGTTGATCATTTGTGTTGTTAAATCTTTAGATTATTAGTAACTTAAACATTTTAAGTTCAATCATCAAATCTCAATGAGTTCAACAAATTAAGTCCAAACAACTCTATAGATACTCAAATGCTTTAGTATTGCTTCTGGTATTACAGACTAGCCTAATAATAATAGATAATAATGAGTAAATTGTATAAACTGATATAACACAAAATAAAATGAATAAACCTCTGAATGCATGTTCATTGGGAAAAAAATAAATAAATAAATAAAATAAATCGTCTTGAAAAAGGTCCCCTTTTTAACAATTTACTTTCCCTGTAATTGTATAAAATGGTTTAGTAGATATTAATATGAAATCCTTTTATGCAATTATATATACATCTTGTTAAGTTTGATCTTTATATGACTTCATGAGCTTCCTTTCCTAAGCATGCTTATATCCAATAATAATAATAATTACAATAATGTTGGATAAGTTAATAACCTTCAAGTCCAAGCAATTTTTTGAGGGGGTGAAAATCGATATCGCCCAGCCGTACCTTGTACACTGTAAAAAAATCTAACAAATTGTTAACTCAGTTTAAAATTTTAAGTTAGGTGGACATATGTTTGAGCTCAGAGTTGAATTTACTCATAAAAATGATTCAACTGCATGTTTGGAACTGTTTGTTCATTCATTCATTTTTTTTTCTGCTTAGTCCCTTTATAAATCCGGGGTCGCCACAGTGGAATGAACCGCCAACTTATCCAGCATTTGTTTTACGCAGTGGATGCCCTTCCAGCTGCAACCCATCTCTGGAAAACATCCATACACACTCATTCACACTCACACACTACGGACAATTTAGCCTACCCAATTCACCTATACCACGTCTTTGGACTTGTGAGGGAAACCGGAGCACCCGGAGGAAACCAACGCAACCACACGGAGAACATGCAAACTCCACACAGAAATGCCAACTGACCCAGCCGATGGTCAAACCAGCAACCTTCTTGCTGTGAAGCGAACGTGCTATTCACTACGCCACCGTGGCGCCCCCTGTTTGTTTAATAAAAATGTAAAAATCAGATGAGGAGATTTTAATTTTGATTTCTCCATATCTTCAAAAAATAAAAAGTTGAGTTAACTTAAAATGTTAAATCAACCGGCTGCAAATAAATTTTAGGTTTATTAAGCTTCAGTGTTTGAAGTTGTGCCAAATTATTCCGTAAAGTATACTTGAGTAAACCAGCCTTTTCGGTCAACTTAAAATATTAATTTGGCACAACTTCAACCACTGAAGTTGACTCTGAACTTTTTATTTTTTACACTGTAGCTGTAGGATATAAAGACACCAAAACAATCCATAATGAACCATCATCAATGTATTGCATTTAATTTATAGCAACTTTCTGGTAAATTGAACAGCCTTTTTTTGTCTACACATAATGAGCTGTGATATATCTGCACTTTCACTTAGTTAACAACTTCAATAAACCCCGTCAACATCTACTTTTTCCCAAACTTAAAACTACATTCTGGTCGCAATGTCACCTGTGGGATTAAATTGATTAACAGCTCTTTCGAGACAGGTGTCACCTTTATCGTGAGATATGAAAAAAGACACAGGCGCGTTAATGACATTAAGGCTGTGAGAAGTTTTTGACACCAAAAATTTTCTTTGCACATTACTAGCTTAATTTGTGTTCAGCTGTGGATTTTTTTTTCAGCTTACTTGTCATTTAACTGCCATATGTTAAATCTGCACGACTATGCCACTTCAGGATGTGCGTTAACACATCCTGCGTTTTACAACCCTAACAAAAAGTAAGAAATGACGCTTGGCGTTGCAGTACGCACTCTTATAAAGCATGCGCAGGAATCACGGGTTTAGCGAAACATAAACATTCACTGATATCTATATTCCTGGCAGCACAAAGCTCTCGTCTCACACAGTTTGAAAGGCTTAACGTTCATTAGGATGCAGGAGACGAGCTGCTCTGGCCCATATGTCACTAAACAGATCTCCATGTTTTATTTATCCTAGCTCTTTTCCTACACACACACACACATACACAATTAACCCCTTCAGTTGGAGTGCAACATAAGTGACCAGATCTACAACAGAGCAGGGAAGAAAAAAGAAAAGCTACACAATTGGTTTGGTTTAGAAATGTTTTTGTTGTCATATTTTGAGGGATAACAAATAAAAAAGAAAAAGAACGAAAAAAAGAAAGGAAGGAAGGAGGGAGGAAAATAATACATTCCTTACTGACAAAATTAAGTCATGTCTTATTTCTTTTCCTTTTCGATTAGAAATGTGTCACATGGAAGTGAAATGAGTCAACCAGTTGACTACATTTCTGGTATGTAACAAAATGTATGTAACGACACAAAAAAAACAAAATAGTTAGAAAAGATCTATCCTGTATTTTTCTTTAAATATAGCATGTAACTTTGAGACAAATACATTTCATAAGAAAAATGTTGGTGAAATGTTGAAAAAAGTGGTTTCAAGCTACAGACATATATATCCAGTTGACTACACTTTTTGTAAAAAGTAAGTGATTCTTCAGTCCTTGACCTTTTAAATAATATATGTCTTATATATGATTTTTTTTTATATGTGACAAGACGATCCCCCGGTTTCTTAATCCTGGACCAGGCTGTATCCTGAGCAGCTGCTGTGGTGCATGAAGGAGTGGACAGCATGAGACTGATTCCTGTGATGCTTCAACGACAGACGAGTCTCGCTGACTTCCAGCTTCTCCAGCCTCCGGCGCCTAGACTGCAGCTCTGCACAAGACGTTTGGTCATTGGAGAAATGGTCATACCCAACTAAGCCTGGTTTCTCTCGAGGTTTTTTAATTCTTTGCTTTCGCCAATTGGTGAAGTTTTTCCTCGCTGCTGTCGCCACTGGCTTGCACGGTTCGGGACCTGTAGAGCTGCGCATCGATGGATTTGCTCTTCAGTGTTTGGACTTTCAGTAGTATATTAAACCACACTGAACTGAGCTAAACTGAACTTCAATATCATGCCATCAATTTGGTTCAATTCAATATTTTGGTGCATTGACGATGCTTTCCTTAGCAATTTTATATTTTACATCACAGCACAAGAATTCTTGTATTAAAATGACCATTTTAAAAACATTTTATATCTACTTGTAATACAATCTTGTTCTTTGATACAAGCAGTCAGATATATGAACTGTACATTTACTTTTACATGCTCAAAGAAAACCCTCTGCATCAAATAAAACTCAAAACAAACTAAAACTGCATCAAATAAAGGAACATGCACAAAACAACTTGAGCATTTAAAGCAAAGAAACAAAAGTAAATATTATCCCACTTGCTTTTTGAGAGTTCTCGAGAGTTGTCAAACACCTATGATTGGTCATGCGCTTAACAGAAAGGGCTGCGATTGGCTCTAACGTGCTGGCGCTGTTCACAGATAAGTGACAGTGACTACGTTTACATGGACATCAGTAATCAAATTATTTGCCTTAATCTAATTAAGACAATAATAAGATCAAGGCTTTCAAATGAGTTGCTTTTTGAATGTTCTTTTTATGATCCCATTTTACATGGTATAGCACATAATTCAACTAACTTCCTCCGCAGTTTCATGTCATTATTAATTTGTTGACTTTAGCTGCAGTTTGGCACTTTCACTTTCATTCTGGAACATTTCATGCATGCCCCCCATGAAAAACGAGATAATGAATACAACAATGAACTGCTGGAGGAGTGTTGTTTTATGGAAGTTTATACCGCATGCTAAATGAAAAAAAAAAAAAAAAACTTCGCATTTCACGATGCATGTGTCTGTGGTCCTTCTCTGACTCGCTAGGTACAAAGAGTACATCAAACAGCCGTGTGTGTGTGTGTGTGTGTGTGCTATCCTGCTGCAAAACATGGCAAAAAGTACTACATGATGGTAATAGTTTGATTAAGGTGTCTACATGTCTGTACTGCACTTCAATAAGAAAAAATTTGGACAAGAAGGTTGTTCGCTTTGTAAAAGGTTCAGGGCTGACAATGGTTGTTCTTTGAACAGTTTGTTCTTAACTAATACTTAAGGATTTAATAAATTGCAGTGTTCTACATATTTCGGTAGTTATCCCGTTAACTTCTGTTTATTTTTAGTTGAGAGATTTTGCTACGAACCATGTCTAAAACTTCTAAGCCTAAATAAAATGGCATTTAAAAGATACTGATTTGCAGAATTTGTGCAGAAAATTTGTCTAACACAAAGCGTTTGCTATGCAGGTTAAAATAATGTGTGCAGTCAACAGCATAAGACATGCTAATTCAAGCCATTCATAAGCAAGATTACCTATTTAACATTCAGCAGCATTAGTTTTATGTAGTTAACCCCCTCTTTCCTAGTATCAGATATAGTGAACAGTGAGGTAGTTGTACAGGCAAGGACTTTTATCCCATGTAACTAATTTCACCCATGATTTCCTCTGTACTTTGTCTTTCGGGAAATCATGGAAACTGAGGAAAGGGTGTCATTTTTTTGGGTTGGAGCAACCGGGAACACTGCAATAACAGCGATGAGATGATTCTGCCATTCTTTCTTACTCCGTTGCATTGAAACCAGATGTTGTGATTCGCTGTTTCGCTTATCAGAACCGGAAGTATGATAAAGGCCTATAAGATACGTCATGCGTACAGTATTGAATGGGGGAGATGCAACGGTCAATATCTATTGTGCGCTCTTAAAAAGGAAGCCTTGCATTCTAGTAAAGGAGCCAAACATCAATCAATCCAGACCTTGTGTTTTCATAACAGTTTCTGCAGCTTCATTGTTATGAACCCTCTGGGGTCGGCAAATGCGCAGGAATCTCAGTGAATACTGGCCTCACAGAAATGAGAAATGTATTTCTGATTCTGATATTTAAATAAATCTTGAAATCTCTCATATTAAATGAACCAACTACACTTGAAAACAAAATTTTCTGCTTTTGTGATCTGTATGAAATGAACCTGAGGTACAGACTGTCCCATTTGACCCTTATTGTTTTAAATGAATTCCTGCTTTTGCTATTCAAACGCAAATCACATGACAACAACAACTTGTAAACTTGCCCACAAACTTGTAAACCAAATGGTCGCAGTCACTGTAGGAGAAGATTTGCATTCAGAAATAAATTGGAAATTACTCTGGAAGACCATTGTTCAGAGGATGATATTGTGTTACACATACTGCCAGTTATAATTAATTCTTAATATAGTTGCATAGTTTGATTGACAGGATGATGTCTGATCGCATCCTCCAGAAACAGCTATAAAGGATGTTGTGCATTCGTTTCCTTCTGATGAACAAAATTGCTTGGGTTACAAATTTTTTTGTCATGATTACCATGGTCAAAAATAAAATTGATGTTACGCTTGCTGTTAATATATTTTTTTAAATTATATATATATAT
>CAIGQQ010033964.1:427151-441490 GCA_903798035.1 Danio albolineatus | reverse complement strand
AATAATAATAATAATAATAATAATAATAATAATAATAATAATAATAAAAATAATAATAATAATAATAATAATAATAATAATACAGAGTGATGAAGCCAATTATGATATGGGGATGTTAGGAGGCCATGATAGACAGAGGCCAGTGGGAATATCTGGCCAGGATGTCAAAGTTAAACCCCTACTTCTGAGATTTTTAATTACCACAGATAGTCAGGACCTCGGTTTAACATCTCATCCAAAAGACGGCGCTTACTGAGCAGTATAGAGTCCACTTCACTATACTGGGGTATTAAGACCCACACAGACCGCAGGTCGAGTGCCCCCTGTTGGCCTCACTAACACCACTTCTGGCAGCAACCGAGCATTCCCATGTGGTTTCCCATGCAGGTACTGACCAGGCGCAGCACTGCTTAGCTTCAGTGGGTGACCAGAGTTGCAGAGAGCTAGCTGCCAGCTGGTATTATATGAATGTCTACACCTACCCCAACCCTAAACCCAACCTCACAGTAACCTGATGGGTTTTATTAATGTCTGCACCACCTACACCATCTACCCAAACTACTCGTGGTTTAAGTTCCTCCCATTTGGAGGTCACCCAACCTACTTGCAGTGTAATCTCTCCCACATGGAAGTCTCTGGGCATCAGCGATGTCAGCTTTAAAAAAAAAAGGCTGTTTCTTAAAGATCTTGTGTCCTTGTGTTCTCATGTAACGTAATCATCAACAAGCAAAGTTCAGTTCCAAAACTCAACACTGCAAGAAACGGAGGACGCATGAAAATTCCCAGATGAATTCTAAATATCGAGGATGCATCAATGCAGACCTGAGCACAAAACTCACTTGAGAAGTATCAAAAGTCAATGCGGCATTGTGGGAAGTCAATGTGGGAAGTGGAGCACTCTATACCTGCTTATTATTTAAGTTCAGAGATATAACTTATTTATCTCAGGAGTTTCTCAGATGAGATGGTGAAAGTACACATTAACATGAAAATCTTACTCAAGGCATAAACACATTAAGAGTGCTTATTTGCTGAAATTCATATTAAAATCTGTTTTATTTGTATTGTGCAAAGTATGTTTATAAGGTTTTTGCGCATGTGATATATATTGAAATGGAAAAAAACAATAAATCATTGTATGAATGCTGTAATGTTTAAATAATTTTCCACTAAAAATTTGGCAAAAGCACAACATCGGATTTCTCACAGGACGCGTCTTGAGTTTGCTCTTCTGAAGTGACCTGGCAAAAACGGTCTTCACAAGAACGCAAGTTCTTTCTCTGCGTTCTTAGAATAGTGTTTCTTCCCATACTGATAAACTACTGGTGAACGGTTAATGTGACTTCTTCCCATTTTATATGGTTCCTTTTACAGCATCGATGTTGTAATGTAATTAAAATATCACTTCAATAGACTTTGGCTTTCATTTAGTTGCTCAAGCTTAATATGAGATGAAAATATTTACACGCACCATCAGGATCATCAGGCTAGCTAAGAAGCTCCATTAAATATACTGGGGTAAAATAATGTTCATATTTTAAAGACATAGGGGGAAAATGTAATTTAATGCAGTGCTTCTTATACACTCTGAGACCCACTTTATATGGGAGCCAGTGGAGATCGCTGATTTTTAAAGAAAACAGACCTTAAACGCGTCAATTTTGTAATGGCATACAGTTCACCGTAAGCGATTGAGCCAGGTTACTGACTAATTAAAAGTCCTTCTGCATATAACCTGTTGAGAAACACCCAATGATTTTGCTGCTTGTTCAAACTACTTAAAATGAGCCGAACCACCACAATTTTTGGAGTTTTATTTGAGAGGACTTAAATTTGTAAGAAATAAATAAATTAACTTAATCGATTTATATTGGGACAACACCACTGTGTGAAACCCAGCATTTTTACAATGAATGTCAGTTTGAAAGACTGTTCAATCCACTTCCCCACGATCGACATCCGGCGTTCTACAGCCTCTGGTGCCTAGACTGCAGCACTGCACAAGAAATTCAGCCAGAGGAGAAATGGTCGCGCCCAACTCAGCCTGGTTTCCCTTACTAATTCACTTTCGTCAATTGGTGAATTTTGTTCCTCACCACTGTCGCCACTGGCTTTCTTGGTTTGTGACTCGTGGAACTGCGTGTCGATGGATTTGCTCTTCAGTTTTTGGACTTTCAGCAGTGAAAATAAAACCACACTGAACTGAACTAAACTGAACTTCAACTCTGAAAACTGGACTGACACATTTTCAATTTACTAGAACTTCTATGTTACGCTGCTTTGACACAATTGTAAAAGTGTTATAGAAATAAAGATGAATTCAGTTGAATGAATTCAATTTGTAAAAGCTAATAACTTTACTTATTTCCTTTATGTTGTTCCAACACAAATTGATTGTGTGGGACCTGACATTTTTGTGAAGGTGCGATTTGAGTGCCTTAAGAGTACAAAACTTTTTTTAAATAAGAACTGCTCATAATATACAGCATAAAGGCCGAGGGTTGGACCGTGGCCGGAGGGGGTGTGTGGAAGGACATGGAGGGAAAAAAACAAAAAAACAAAATCAGATTTCCAAAATTATAATGGAAAACGGTTTTAACAACAACAAAGACGGCAGCTGAGGCAAGAGAAAAATGTACGAGTCAGGGTGCCTTTGAAGATATTTAATTAAAATCTAATCCTGCATTCTTAAAGGCTCACATAAATTAAGCTGTCAGTCAGGAGATTTATGCATTCACATTTGCATATTGCATACAATTCATCAATTACTCATGTTTGAAAGGCTTGAGTATCCCAGGGAGAGGAGCTACCAGTGTGCCAGCTCAGAGAGACAGACAGCGAGAGAGAGACAGCATGAGCGAGCGAGAGAGACAGACAGAGAAGATGATGGGGCTCCTGGTACCCGCTGATGCCCAAGAGGAGTCAGTCTCCATATGTCCATGCATTCAACCAATACTACTCAAATCCTTTCTCTTGCAAACGTACACACACTGTGAGCGAATGCTGTCTGGTCTCAAACTCCAGCTCACAATTAGACAACGGCAGCTGATCTCATTTTGCACTTTGCTCTCAGTGTTGTACAACTAAACTAATTAGTGTAAACTAGAGCGGACCAGAAGTAAATGTGGCAGACAGAAGCGATATTTACTGCAGCGTTAGTACAATAACATTGCACACATTATAATATGCAAGCTACATTAATAAAATGACATACTGTACAGATGAAGTCACAATTATTAGCCCCCTGTGTATTTTTCCCCCAATTTCTGTTAGGCAACTTATTGTAAACCAGTGGCTTGTTCTGCAGCCAATGGAGAAAAAATATATATATACACACACACACACACACACATATATATATAACTTTGACTGTATATGATATAAACTGCCATTTTATATACTGTAAACATGTTTTAATCTCTTAAATCTTACCAAATCCCTTTTGTTTGCTCAAAAACCATTTAAAAATGGTCATATTCTGAAGTTTAATATATCAATGTTGTGCGAAAGGAACATTTTATGAGAGTAATGCTTTAAAATTGAATTTTACTTTATTTTTTTATAAATGAAAGCAATTTACACAAATAACTAGACATTTCATGACAGAAGCATTAGTTCAAAAAATAAAATAAATAACAATACTAATTTATGAAATAATTAAAATAAATAAAGACATACACATTTTTAAAGAATACAGCTGCAAATAAGTCAGTTCCTCGCTGATCAATTTATTTTCAATGTGTCCAAATACAAAATAACAGTTGCCCATCTTTGTATAAAAATGTCCAATTCAATGACCAGTTCATTATAATAATAATTGTTATAGTTTTTTTTTTCTCATGCTTAATAAAAGTTTATGCAGAATATATTTATTTTTAACTAATACTATTCCATACATCCTGATATATAAAAAAAAAAAAACTGGTAGTAAAAGGCAGATCTCTGTGTAGGACTTTCTAAAAGATGGAAGTGGCTTTAATGAGACCAGCAGGGGGCGCTCAACCTGCGGTCTGTGTGGGTCCTAACGCCCCAGTATATTGATGGGGACTCTATACTGCTCAGTGAATGCCGTAATTCAAATGAGACGTTAAACAGAGGTCCTGACTTTCTGTGGTCGTTAAAAAATCCCAGGATGTCCTTCAAAAAATTGTAGGGGTTTAACCCCGACTTCCTGGCCAAATGTGCCCACTGGCCTCTGTCCATCATGGCCTCCTAACTATCCCAATATCACAATTGGTATCATCACTCTTTTCCAACAATCAGCTGGTATGTGGTATGTGGTCTGGCACAAAAAAAAACTTAATAATGCATTATACTAAAAAAAAAATATTGATTGGATATACAAAATTGTTTTAGGTAAGGTTAGTGGTTGCATTCAATTTATATGGGCAGAATTTGAAAAAACAAATAAATTTAGTAATGTTTAACTTAATTTGTTTAAATTCAACACATATAAATTGTTCGCAACCAGTTACCTTAAAAAAATGTGTAAATCCAATGAATATTTTTTTCAGTGTGGTAAATGCTGAACAATGATTATTAATAAATGTTGTGCAATTGTTGTTTATTTTTATTATTCATGTTATTAGATATATTAACTAACATTAACAAATGGAACCTTGCATTAAAGTGTGACAATAGTACTGAAGAGTTGTGGAAACTCTTAAACCATTTTGTATATATTTTATTAATAATGAACATTTGAATGTTTTTTTTTTATTATTGAACAGTTCAATAAATGTTCAATAGTTCAATAAAATCAAAATAAATATAATCTATAGTAAAAACAGTTCTTTTGTTTTCAATTTAAAGTCCATTAGTGTCAACACATTTTTACAGACACCACTTTAGTCAGGTAAGAATCTAAAGTTCAAATGATTTTCTGACATACAATTACACAGATGTTGTCGATAAAGCTTGTATTCCCTTTTCAGTGTACTGCATTTCAGTACAGCCAAGGTCACACCTGACATTTTCAGGTATGTTTGTTCAGTCATCACTCTTTCTTATAAAGCCATCCAATATTTCTCAGATTAAAGGCCAATGCTTTTAATTTTAGACAGGCTTTGGCTGTGGTAGGGCTGTTTTTTTTCCCACAGGCTTGTCTCACACTGTGTTCCATTATCTTGATTGCGATTGTCAGACGAAGACTATTGTTAACCATAACTAGCGGTTTCGCTGCAGGGTTGAAGCAAGCCAAGTGCAGGTCTGTCCAACCGAGGCGTTCCCAAGAAATTAGGACAACCGTCTCCAACCACCTACTGGCTGGCTAGTTGAATTTCGGAGAGGATGGAGTGTTTAATAATCCATGGCCCAAAAAAAAAAAAAAAAACATGATGGTGAAAAGAACTGGCAAAGCGAAACAAGATAAATAGACACCTGAGGGGTATTCCATGAAATGGGTTATGTGAAAAACATGAGGAAGTTTACAGATAAGTAAATGGATAACCTACATTTTTAGTTCCGATAAATAAGGTAGCTTAAAAGTAAATCTCAAAGAAGGAAAAAAGGAAAAATTCACTTAAATAAACAAATACAACCTAACTAAACCATCACATAGCGCAGCTTCTATCCAATAGTCAGCATCTCTGTATATTGGTAAAACAAGTTTACACACTTTCAAGTTTATTTGTATAGTGCTTTTTTTTAAGCCAAAAAATATAGTCTAAAAAATAATACATTTGCAAATATAAATCTCAAACATGTAGAGCACAATACATATTTACAAAACACAATTCGTAAATGTAAAACACAATTCATGAATACACAAATCCAATTCGTGGATTTCCAATTTGTGAATTCGCAAGTACAAAAACATAATTAATTCCCCAAATAAATGTATGAACTGTAGTTTGAATTTGCAAATTGTGTTTTGAATTTACTAATTGGATTTGTGTATTTATGAATTATGATTTAAATTTGCGAATTGTGTTTTGTATATTTATTTATGAATTGGGTTTTGAATTTCTGAATTTTGTTTGTGTATTTTCAAATTGTGTTTTGAATTTATGAATTGTGTTTGTGTATTTTCAACTTGTGTTTTGAATTTATGAATTGTGTTTGTGTATTTTAAACTTGTGTTTTGAATTTATGAATTGTGTTTGTGTATTTTCAAATTGTGTTTTGAATTTATGAATTGTGTTTGTGTATTTTCAAATTGTGTTTTGTGTATTTATGAATTGTGTTTTGTGTATTTACAAACTGTGTTTTGAATTTTCAAATTGTGTTCTGAATTTACGAATAATGATTAGTTTTTATTAAATGTATTTTGAATTTAAGAATTGCATTTGTGTATTTACAAATTGTGTTTTGAATGTTACATATTAAATTTTGTAAGTATGTTATTTTTGAGAAAAAAAGTGTGTAATTTGTAATAAAGCTCATTTTATTTGTTTAAACAAACAGCAAATGTTTTCGTTTTTTTAGTCAAGCTGTCAAGCATATAGATAGTTAATCTGCAGTTATAAAATATGATTTACTTTTTCAAAAACGTGTCTCCAACATTGTGTTTTATGTTTATGTAAGAGTGTCTGGTGCATATGGAGGCAAAAGTGTGTGACAGGTGGTTTGTTAACCCACTGACCTGTAAGTAGCACACTCAGTACTTATGAAAAAAACCAAATGTCATCTTTCAAATCGACTTCCCTCCATTTTATTGGGAAGTTCAAACAATAAATCCTGTTTTGATGCTCTTTGATGAGACATGACAGATTGCTGTATAGACCCGTCAGTTGAAATGACAGCACAGATTAAGGGTGAATGCATTTTTTTTCTTCATCTTTACTATCAGTTATTGTACAAAACAAACAGGAATGAACACAATGATGCAATCACTCAGTAAGTGTTAGTGATTTTTTTTTAAGTATTTAATGTTTATGCTTAAAGGAAAAATTCAACTTTTCAAAAGTTTACTTTCGGCCCAAATCACTCAATCAAGCTTGAATTTTTGGCTCTCATTAGAAAACGTTTAGGCACCCCTGCTTTAAATAAAACCTGTCATGAAACCAATTAATGAAATGATTCATTTTAACATCAAATTGGATTAAACAGTAAATCTGTAATAGGAAAAACTTGCAAAGATTAACTTTTTAGCTCAAGTAGAACAACATTAGCTACAAACATAAACCCAAAAAGATGCTTGTATTACCTCATTATGAAAACCTTTTTTTAGAACTTTTAGTTTTAAGAGTGTAAGAAAGGTCTGAGTTAATTGTAGGATAGTTTTGAGTAGATACTTTCGACAAGTATCAATTTTGTAATATTTAAAACTATACAATATTGCTTTTGGTTAGTATCGGTATTTGCTCGGCTTTGCTCCCCATTAGGCATGGGCCAGTGTAAGATTCTGACAGTATGATAACCTTAGATAAATGCATTGTTTCACAGTGTCACGATATTGTGATTGGTACTTTAAAAAAAGTTATTTTTAAATGTCTGGGTAAAAAACAATAACTTTTTGTTGGATATTAAGTAAGCCACTGCACTGTTCAGGTCCATAGCATGCATGGATGTTGGTGTATAGATAAATTATTGTTCAAATGGTTGCTGAATCATGGACTGATCAATAGCTTTTGATGTCGATGGTGTAAAATAGTCATTGACAACACACACACACACACAAAAAAATTAATATACCGCAGGAACAGTATAAAAGAAAATTTTAGCGGTTTTAAAACTGTGACTTTGCCAAACCACAGTAAACCTTGAAACCAGTTATCGTCCCATGCCTACTCCCCATCCCCTCCGTATATCAAGTGACAAGATTGCAAGTGCTGAACCTCCTCGACCAGTTTTGGTTGAGATTGCAATTGCATTGCTATAGAGCAGTGCAAAGTAAACGCACTAATACATTTCATCCAGCAAAACACCTGAAAGACCAACATGTAGAGTTGTATAACAACTTTGAGAGGTCAGTAAACTTCACCCATTTCAATATCAATACTGCATTAAATAAGAGTTGCTAATGTTCGAGTTGTCATTTATTTTTTTTAAGCTATGGTATACAAAGTTTTCTCACAGTTTCGAAAACGGTATCGAATATCAATACTTTTCAAGGTATCGTATCAAAGCACAACACTAGTAGGTTAATCACTAGTAGGCCTGTCTCTGTACCAAAATTGGATTATTAAATTCTGAATTGCTTTTTTGTCATGGGGGCTGCCATTACAGATGACCTAGGATCAGTTAATGATAGTAAACAAAGGTGTGTAGTCTTTGACAGAATGAAAAAAAAAAAACATACAAATACCACAGTAACAGTAACTGAAAAATTTAGCAGTTGTAAAACTGACATTTTCAAACCACAATAACAATGAAAAGATTGCAAGTGCTAAACTCCCTCAACCAGTTTTGGTTGAAAAGGTTTTAGGTCAAACGAACAAATAAGACAGAGCAACAGAGCAGTACAAATTACTGTAAATGCATTTAAACATATTATTTAGCAAAACACTTAAAAAACCAACATGCATAGTTGTACAAACAACGTCGAGAGGTCGATAAACTCCTCCCATTTCAATATCAATAATGCATTAAATAAGTGTTTTTTTTTCTTTAAACCTCTCAAGTTAATAAAGCGAATGAAGTCTCCTAGCAGTATCGAAAATGGTATCGAATATCGATAATTTTCAAGGTATCGTATCGAAGTATCGTGACAACACTAGTAGGTTAATTAGTTAGTTTTTAATACTGTATCCCCCTGTAGAAAATAAGCAAAATTTAGGAAAATTAGAGGCCTGTCTCCGTACCTAAAGTGGATTATTAAATTCTGAATTGCTTTTTTGTCATGGGGGCTGCCATTACAAGTGACCTCGGATCAGCTAATGACAGTAAACAAAGCTCTGTATTCCTTGACAAAATTTAAAAAAAAAAAAAACACACAAATAACGTGGGAACAGTATAACAGAAAAATTTAGCAGTTTCAAATCTGACATTTTCAAACCACAGTAAATCTTGAAACCAGTTATCGCCTCATGCCTGCTCCACAGTGACAAGATTGCAAGTGCTGAACTCCCTCAACCAGTTTTGGTTGAGAAGGTTTTAGGTCAAACGAACAAATAAGACAGAGCAACAGAGCAGTACAAAGTAAATGCACTAATACAATTTATTTAGCAAAACACTTGAAAGACCAACATGCAGAGTTGTACAAACAACGTCGAGAGGTCAGTAAACGGCTCCCATTTCAAATACCAATAATGCATTAAAACCGTATTTTCTTTTTTTTTTTAAACCTCTCAAGTAAATATAGCCTATGAAGTCTCCTTGCAGTATTAAAAATGGTATCGAATATCGATATTTTTCAAGGTATCGTATCGACGTATCGTGACAACACTAGTAGGTTAATTAGTAAGTTTTTTAATACTGTATCCCCCCTCTAGAATATGAGCAAAATTGAGGAAAATCAGAGGCCTGTCTCCGTACCTAAATTGGATTATTAAATTCTGAATTGCTTTTTTGTCGTGGGGGCTGCCATTACAGATGACCTCGGATCAGTTAATGACAGTAAACAAAGGTGTGTTTTTACAAAATGCCGACTCCTGGGACGCCACCAGAGAAAGGTCAAGTGCTCAGAGCGACACAGTCCCGTCTGTGTGGCACAGTCTCGTTCGCACGCATACGCACGTATACACATGCTGTCCAGCCCTCACTAGCTTTTGTTCAATGTTAATAACTGAGAGAATTCCTCTGCTTCATGCTTTTATTAAAAAGAAAAAAGAAAACTGCTGTGCGCAAGCAACCGCATCAGGAAGGGTGAACGTGTCGACCCGTCCCAGAAAAACTAAGGGAAAGAAGAGAAATCTCCACTGGTGGATTTCTTTAAGTGCTGCCTCCGTCTGACATCGTGTAGCTTTTAGCTTAAGTAACCGCCAATCATAATTTTTCCCTCCTTCTCTCAGCAGTGCCACTACAGAGCTACTGATGGTATTGAATAAATGTCAGATGTCTTCCCCCCTGCTGTCTGCTGCGAGAGCGAGAGGGAGAGGAGCGAGAGAGAGGTGTTGCCTTATTCATGGTGGGCGGGCGGCTTGGGGGGGGTGGGAGAGTTTGTTTGTGAGCCATTATCTCCAGCCATCAATCAAAGCCGAGAAGCGCGTGACACGAGCGCATCATTTGATTGCACATGGGAGCCTGTGTGTGTATGAATATCCATAACAATATGGACGTCCAGCGAGATGATCTTTATTTCTAAATGACACACAAGGCCTTGACACATGCTGCATCACCAAGCCTGTGCGGAATAGCTCTGCAGATGTACACTGAATTAACATACACAGCATTAAAAGTTATACATGTTCACAATGTCCAAAACAGATTAGCTTTACCACAATGAGGTCCATTAATTGATGGTCAGCGAATCAATCAGTTTTTAAAACGGTTGTTTGAACATTAAGCAATTCAAACATTAAGATTTCTTAATGTTAAATTGAAAACAAAATCTGAAAATAATAATATATGATAATAATAATAATATGATGATGAAAATAATAATGAATGAATGAACAAACGAACGAATGAACCAACCAACGAATGAACGAACGAACAAATAAATAAATACTTTTTTTTTTTAATAAATAAAAATAAACAAAAGGACACCTATGATGAAAATCCATCTTTTGTAAGCTGTTTGGACAGGGCTGTGTGCAGGTGTGTACAAAACAAACTACAAAACCTGAAGTTTTAAAAACGTCCATTTTAAAAAATACGGACCAATCGCTCGCTAATCATCTTGTTTAAGCCCACCCCTTTTCGCAGCACCATTCGACAGAATTTTGCATGCTCAAACTCTCATGTGACCACGGCATTACCCTACCCCTATATAAAGCCAGCCCTTATATGAAACATATGGCAAGTTTTGAATATCAAAAGAACCTTTAAAATATAACTATAAGCATTTTTAGTTATATGCTTATTTTATAAACCATATGAACCACTTCGATATTATAATACCTCCATGTCACTACACAAATTTCAGTTCTTTTAAACCAGCAAAATCAGTACACACACACACTCCCACACCACATACAGGTGTGTTATAACCACACACACATTGTATTCTCCAGCAGAACATCTGATTTAGCTGCATTCACGTTTTAATCCTTCCTCTTTAGACATGCCCACTTCCTTTTTTTCCAGCCCTGAATCTCTGCGAATCTGTATTGACTCTTCACTGAACATATGATGAGACGGTGATTTACCACACGGGGGAATGGACAGACAGAGAGAGAGAGAGAGAGAGAGAGAGGGATGGGAAAGAGGAGGGAGAGGCTGTCGTCACTTGACAGCTCACTGAGATACGACTCAATGTGCAGCTCTTAAAAATAGCAGCTCTGTGATAAACAGCGCACTCCTCCTGTAACCTGCGCATCTGAGCTGGCGGACACAATGTGCCCGAGTGCGCTTAAGTTAAGACGTGATAGATTCAAAGCATCCCAGCAATGAGACCCCGCTCTGACAGCCTGTTAACAGTGAGAGGACGCACATGTCGGGGGGCCCTCCGGTGTGTGAGAGAAAACAGACAGAGTGAGATTCCTTATCTTCGCAAACGTACAGATATATACACACTCGTGCTCTATTTTACCCTGTGCTACTTTAATACACTCGTATCGGTTTGATCTCTTTTTTCCATTGCACCTGTTTTGTCAGTCTCACTTCATGCATTTCTGTAAGTGTTGCATTTTATTCTGTCAAAAGCAAGTCTGGAATGTTTAAAGTGAACATGAAGTCCAAAACTCTGTATTTGTGAGACAATTTATCAGCGCGCATTTTTATATTAAAAAATAGAGGGGCTATCTCTAAGGCTTTGTTTTTGCTGCAACCGTCAAGAATGCAATCAATTTCTTTGCTGGTCGTATTAATTTAATAATTAATAATAAATAAAGCATGTGAGTGTGTTGGTAATAATTTTCAAATCTCATTAAACTATATATCACATGACCACTTTTTAATATTTTTAACATATTATGATTTCAAGGCTCAATGTAGGAGACATAGTATGTTATTTTGAAAGCAGACTTCCAATTTCTTGAAAGTTTATTATTTAAAGTCATTAATGCTGAGTTCAGACTGCATGATTTCAGCCCAAATTTTGAGTCACTGACAGGTTTTGAGAAAATGTGGACAAATGTTGTGAAACCACCGGCAAATCAGTGCTCGTTTACGTGAGTAACAATCACACCGATCAGAGACACGATCAGAGATACCTGTGAGATACTTGGCATGCTAAATATTTGGACCGGTCTGCGATTCAAAATCATGCCGTGTGAAATGTGTTTTGACTGAAAATAACATCAGCGATTACCTACAGCCAATGAGAGGGCAGCATCCGCTAGTATGGGTATCTGCAGGCCAGTGGGAGGTTGGGAGAAGTTAAAAGGGTTTCTTTTTGATCTATTTGGACCCAAGAAATAGAGGGAAAACTAGTGGAAATTTGGCAGATGGTTTGCGGACTGAGAAAAAGTTGTCTGCGAAATCAACAATGAAACCCCGTCGCCGATACATCTTGCAGTGTAAACAGCAGTGACTGAACGTTACAGATACAGTAGTCATGCAGTGTGAAAACATCTGTGATGCGACTACTTAAAAAAGCATGAAGTCTAAACTCAGCTTAAGTGTCACAATGTGGGTGGATTATGAGCAGTCTTATTCTGGACAACAGATAAGTACTATTAACCTTTAACCCCATTTGTTTTTAAATTATAGCATGCTAAAAAGAGCATCAAGTAGAATAGGATATAAATAGCTATTTTTATCAGAAAAATATTGACATTTTATTTCGTAATTTAGTCAGCTAGTTATTAAATTTAGTATAACGTCTTCTTTTTATTACTTTATATTACTTTTCTTTATTTGCACAATATTGCACAATTAAATGTCTGGGTGTATTTAATTCTTATTTTGGTAACATTTTACAACACGGTCCAGTTAGTTCATTTTAGTTAATGCATTTTTTTAATGCATTTTTTTTAACATAAGTTATTTAAAGTTCTTGTTAAATCACAGTGCGCTACCTAATGTTAACAAGCACAATTTCCAATTGCAAAAATGCATTAGCAAAATTAATAACTAAAATTGATAAGTATTGCTCATTTGTACATCATAGAACATACAAAAAAATTGCATTACAGTGAAACTTTTCTGCATTTTAATATATTTGATTGTTTATTATTATTATTATTATTATTATTATCATAAATAATTTCTTTCTTCTGTTAAATAGAAATAAAATTATTTGAAGACAATTTAACAATGACTTTCATAGTAGGATAAACAATTCCTACGGAAGTCCATGATTACAGGTTTTCAGCATTCTTGAAAATATCTTTCTTTGTGTTCAACAGAAAAAACAAACCCAAATAGGTTTTAAACAAGTATCAAAAAGAAAGTGTTTATTATAAAAGTGTTTGTTTAAAATCCCAATCTCCTGTAAAATTACAAAAAAATGAAAAAAGAGAAGCAAACAATTTTACTGTGGAAAAACTAAATAAAATGAAACATTCAATACTGCATTACTATAATTAAAGTTAACAAACAAATAATCAACAAACAATTGCCTCAACAAGTACAGTCTAATGATTGTGTTCAAACAAGGTGAAAACAAATGTGCTTCACTGACATCTGATTATAAGCTCTTTGCAGACAAAATGACTTTACGTTAACGGTTGACTGAAAGCAAACAATCTAGATAGCGAAATACATTGAACTTTGACACATACAAACACATACCGTCACCACAAAACACACACACACACACTTATCCATCCATTCCCTCTCAAGTCTCTAGGTTCAGATCCCACTCAATTAAATTAGATCTGCTTCCTGTAATTCTGCCACTCTCAGTGCCAAAGCTGACAGCAATCGGCTTTCTTCCTACCCGACACAAGTTGTCCCCCTGCACCGTAAGACTTTGTGGGCCCGGCGGGCGGGATGATGATGATGATGTGTGTGTGTGAGGAGGGGGTTTGGAGTTTGCCTTCAGACAACAGTGAGGGTTGGCACTTAGCTGCACGCGGATTAAATTCTCTGACATTATCAACCCGCCTGCTGAATCGGTGCAGGGGGGCGGGAGGAACAGGGGTCGGCAAGATGCAGAACAAACCTTCTATCCCTGATGCTCCACATCTCACTATGGATTAATGTCACTCAGCGCCGAGAGAGAGAGAGAAAAGTGAGGGAGAGAGGAGGTGAGGGAGGGTTACTCTCATTTATTTAATAACCCCAACCCTAATCTGTTTCAAAGCAGGGGAGGGAGAGAAAATGTCATGGGAAGATGTAAACATGAGGCTCTTGTACCTACAAACAGAGTCTTTTCCGAATTTAACAAGTTGATGTGAGGACTGGGAATG
>CAIGQQ010033964.1:391441-426751 GCA_903798035.1 Danio albolineatus | reverse complement strand
TGCCTTTCCTTAACCAAACTGATAATGTTTTCAAAAGCAAGCCAGGAGAGAAAAGATATCACGTCCACATGCTTTTACCACAATTTCACACTGTCTTTTCTTTTTTTTTGGTTACATTTTACTTTCTTTTTTGGTTTCAGTTCTTTTCTGGAACCAGGTCCACTCTGCTCAATGCACAAATCAACTGGCATTCGTGGTGAGCTACCGAGCAAACTAGTCACACAGAAAAAGCCATCTGTATGGAAATAAGCAGTCAGCAATATAGCGTAAAACAAACAGAAGTTGACAGCGACGTCATACCATCTCAAATACTGTAGCCCTGGGTACATATTCCCAATAAGCTTGTGCTGCATTAATATTTTAATATTAATAGTCTTTCAAAATTGTCTTTAAAAATGTAAAAAAATATTTTATCTAATCCAAACAAAAAAAAAAAATTCCCAAAAGAAAAAAGTTTTAAATGTATCCAGGAATTGTTGCTCTGTTAAACATCATTTGAGAAATGTATTAAAATGACTAAAGAATAAAAACTTCACAGAAGGCCTAATAATTTTGCCTTCTACTCTATATGATGAAGGCAGGCCTTCAAACACTCAAAGGTACTATTCAATCACAAGAAATCTAAATAACAAAACATCGTCTGAATGACGAGCAATTGACTTAGTTCTAATGTGTAACACCTAAAAGATCTGATCTAAAGGCTGTGGCAGACATGGAAAATCAATAGTAGGGTATGAGAGGGGATTTTGTCGAATGAAAAGCTCCCTCGGATGACTGTCACTTTGCTACATTTGTCTCTTGAAGACCTTTCCAATTAAACTAATGCTTTCTCCTGTTAAATGACTGGATTGAAAAACAGAGCAGTGAAGAACGTATCGCTATTTAATGAGGAAGTAAATGGCTTTTGTCCACACTGCAGAGCAGTGTTTTGCTTAATATAGCTGGCTTGTAATTAAAGAACAACAGATTAAATTGAAATGCGTGAGTGTAACGCGTATCCACTCAAAGTGCATTACTGCAACCGAGCACAATTACATTGTGTGTCTCGCTAACTCTTTAGTATCTTAGACCCTTCAGTTTGTCTCCTGTCAGCGGGGCTAACAGCTGACCCTGCGTTTGGCCTGCCTGTCAACTTCCTGCTAAGGTTAAACACACCCGGCCAGCATCCTCTTTTTTTCACTGCATTAACTAACCAAGCTTCCATGGCTATAATATACTGCTGCAGTTCTCATTCATTCATTTTCTTTTCGGCTTAGTCCCTTTATTAATCCGGGGTCGCCACAGCGGAATGAACCGCCAACTTATCCAGCATTTGTTTTACGCAGCGGATGCCCTTCCAGCCACAACCCATCTCTGGGAAACACCTCCATACATTCTCATTCACACACATACACTACGGACAATTTAGCTTACCTAATTCACCTATACCACATGTCTTTGGACTGTGGGGGAAACCGGAGCACCCGGAGGAAACCCACGCAACCACGGGGAGAACATGCAAACTCCACACAGAAATGCCAACTGACCCAGCCGGGGATCGAACCAGCGACCTTCTTGCTGTGAGGCGTACGTGCTAACCACTCGGCCACCGTGGCGCCCTGCTGCAGTTCTATGCTTTTTATTTTGTCAAATTCATACAATTTCTGTATAACATAAAAAAAAAAATTCTAAAAAACTCATTTCTAATAGTTGATTTATTTTATCTTTGCCATGATGACAGTACATATTTTACTAGACATTTTTTCAATATAGTATTCTGCTTAGTAACTTTTAAAGGCTTAACTAGAAAAGTTAGGGTAATTAGACAATCTGTAGACAATCAAAAAAAAATGCTTAAAGGTGCTAATAATGTTGACCTTAAAATGGTTTTAAAAAATAAAAACTGCTTTTATCCTAGCAATATAAAAGAAATAAGACCTTCTCCAGACGAAAAAATATTATTTACTGAAAAATTCCTTGCTCTGTTAAACATCATTTGGTAAATATTAGAAAAAGAAGAAGAAAAAAATCACAGGAGGGACATAAACAATGCAAATGTTACAGCTGTTGTAGTATAGACGACCAGACCTGCAAAATATATAATTACGCAAACACTTAAAATAATGAATGATTAAATACAAACATATCATGCTTAGGAAAAGAAAAAAAATAAATGCCTTGACACAAAACAGTTTTAAGTAGATTTAATCCAAATTTCTGTAATGTTTTTTGATTGCTTTGGTAACCTGACACTCGGACCACTTGCAAATCTGCATGTTACTCACTGAAAAGTAGAAATAAAGAAAATAATCAAGTTAATAAAGAATACAAATAAATACAGAAAATAATAAATGAAGGCAAATATTAATAACAAAATAAATCAGTGTACAGTGTGTATGTGTGTGTTTGTTTGTTTTTCTTATATTAAAAAGTTATTATAAAGGATACACTTTGCTAAAAAAATTACAATAAACAAAAAATATTTAGCTTGTTTGTTTTGTTTGATGAATAAAAATGTATATTATTAAACATATATATTTATATTCACTCATCATTCATTCATTTTCTTTTCAGCTATGTCGCTTTATTAATCCGGGGTCACCACAGCGGAATTACCCGCCAACTTATCCAGCATATTTTTTACACAGCGGATGCCCTTCCAGCTGCATCCCAGCACTAGGAAACATCTATACACACTCATTCACACATATACACAATGGACAATTTACCTTACCCAATTCACCTATAGCGCATGTCTTTAGACTTGTCTGAGAAAGCCCATGCCAACATGGGGAGAACATGCAAACGCCACATATAAATGCCAATTGGCACAGCCGAGGCTCGAACCAGCGAACTTCTTGCTGTGAGGCGATCGTGCTACCCACTGCACCACTGTGACGCCTTTATTGTTCCATCTTTGCTTATAAAAAAATCACTTAAAAAACATTTGTATTTACTTTACTACATTAATTTTGCTTTAAATTACTGTCATCATTAACGCTGAATCAAAGAATAATATCTACAGCACAATAATGCATTATTAATTCTAGTTCTAGTGCAATCACAGTGAGGCATTTGCACCGGGCTTTTTTAAAAGCAGCTTGCGTCCTTATTTACGCACCCCGCAGGTATGTGCTCCGTCTGCACTGTAAATACATGTATGTTCTGATTAGTGCTGCCACATGTGAACGGTTAAGCAGGCCAATATAATGCGCACCAGACGGGTATAGATTCCTGTACAGTCTTAAATGGACACATGTTTAAAATGGATCCTTTTGAAGTTGCCAAACAATGTGCAATATCAGGAAACAAGCTGTGTTGCATGGGGCTGGAATGCGGAGCGTTAGGGGGGGAAACGAAGCGGAGAGGGGGGACACACTTAGCAAGCCTGTGGGTAAAAGTAACACACAATGAAACATGAAAAAGACTCCAGCTCCCATTAAGCCAGAGATCACAAGACAACTGTGTGTATGTGTAACATATATGTGTGTGTGTGTTAAAGTGACTTTCATAAGACATTTTGCTAAACACGTGCGCTGTATCCTTGTGTTTAATAGCGCTCAGACAAACATAACACTCTGGATGGATTTAAACTTTAGTCTTTCAATCTCACCGGCTTTATCTCTTGTAGACAAACACTCATGCGCACACACACATACACACACGGGATGGCCCTCATGGTGAGAGCAGGTCTATTTTTGTGCAGGTAGCTGAGCACTTGGTTTGCTTTAATCAGGAGTGCATTGTTAGCAATGGCCTGATGGGAGGCTGGAGGCCCACAGTTGGAAAAAGTAGAAACGGAGGAAACGAGGCATAAACTAGGGCTACACAATATATCGTTTCAGCATCGATAAAGCAATGTATGTGTGTTGAGTTGGGGTTATAATAACCAGCCACAACAGTTCAGAGCATGTGATTTGTGGAGTTGTTGTAAAGTTTAACATTACATTTTTGTCTTGTTTCTTACCCAAATATATAAACATTCTTAAATCAAGAAGCACTTTCTAGACAAGAAAACATGTTGTCTTGTTTTAAGGAATATTATGTCAAAATTATGTGAGTTTTTCCCTTAAAATAAGCAAAATGGTGTAAGTAAAATAATAATATTGTTTTTGATTTTGACATAAGAGTCCCAGCAGGCACAGGACGTCAACATGACGTCAGATTGTATGTTGATTTCAGCTTCCAACGTCAGCCTGACATCAATGTCCAACGTCGGACTGACATTGCATTTTGGTTTAATTTGCAACGCAACCTAAAAACAACAAAATATCAAAGTCTAATGATGTTACAGCTTGATGTTTTGTGAACGTTACCAATATGACGTCTGTTAGATGCTGGATTTATTTTTTTGATTATTTTGCTTGTTTTAAGAAAAAGCTCACTTAAATTTGACATATTATGTTGGGGTTGGGAGATTAATCGAAAAAATAATCGAAATCAACATTCAGAACCTATAATTGATCTAATTGTTTCAGGTCAATTTTTTAAATTACTTTAACTATGTATGGAGTCACATGAGCTCGCTTTGTCAAGGCTAATTTATACGTATTATATTATGATTTTATTTGATCCTTGTTCCTTGATCTTTCTTCCAACAACTTTTGATCTTAATAATTAAAAAAGTGACTTTTTTAATAGTTTCGACATTGCATTTTGGTTAATTTCCAACGCAACCTAAAAACAACAAAATATCAAAGTCTAATGATGTTGCAGCTTGACATTTTGTGAACGTTACCAATATGACGTCTATCAGATGTAGGATTTTGGTTATCATACCTGACGAATAAATGTCAGTATGTGATGTCAATATGATTTTGGTTTAAGATGTTGGTTCGACGTTGGACAAACACAACCTATAATCAACAATATATCAAAGTCATTTCACGTCATTATTGGATATCAAAATAACATTGTCCTAAGACACTAGCGACCGAAATCTAACTTAATATTAACGTCTTATGACGTTCCTCATTGGCTGATTATTTAGCTTGTTTAAAGGAAAAACTCACTTAAATTTTACATATTATGTTAGGGCTGGGCGATTGATCGAAAAAAGAAATCGAAATCAACATTCAGAACCTATAATCAATCTAAGTTTTTACAGTTAAATTTTTTCAATTACTTTGCCTACCATGTGTGGAGTCACATGACCCTCCTTTGTCAAGGCTAATTTATATGCATTATATTATGATTTAGGCGCCAAGGTGGCCTAGTGGGTAGCATGTTCGCCTCACAGCAAGAAGGTCGCTGGTTCGAGCCCCGGTTGGGTCAGTTGGCATTTCTGTGTGGAGTTTGCATGTTCTCCCCGTGGTTGCGTGGGTTTCCTCCGGGTGCTCCGGTTTCCCCCACAAGTCCAAAGACATGTGGTATAGGTGAATTGGGTAGGCTAAATTGTCCGTATAGCGAATGAGTGTGAATGTGTGTGTGTGTGGATGTTTCCCAGGGATGGGTTGCGGCTGGAAGGGCATCCGCTGCGTAACAATATGCTGGATAAGTTGGCGGTTGATTCCGCTGTGGCGACCCCGGATTAATAAAGGGACTAAGCCAACAAGAAAATGAATAAATGAATATTATGATTTATACTTATTATATTATTCTGATATTATATTTCTGCCAATTACACGTGTCGGTCTGGCACAGCCTTCGCATACCAGCATACCTCTCAAAAAAGCATTACTATATGCCACAATGACATGTAGCACAAGCTTTGTGATAGGTCAGTTTGGTAGCGATGACGAGGGTGGGCGGTGCACAGAGACACGTTTTAGGCAATGTGTTTTAATTTCAGTGGTTCAACATTGATGTCCAATAAATAATCATAGATAGTAGATAGTGTGTGTTTCCTTCAATTATTTTAAAATCAAATGATGCACCCTTTAAACATCTCTCACTTGTGATATGTAATCGTTCATTAATCGTAATCAAGTTAAATTGTTCAATTAATCAAGATTTTGAATTTAGGCCAAATCGCCCAGCCCTGTATTATGTCTTAAAACAAGACATGTTTTGCTAGTCAAAAAATGCTTCTTGATTTAGGAATTTTATATATCTGCACTACACACAATTAACAATTTTAATTAATTAATTTTTGCAGTATAATCTTTTTTTTTTTGCTATTATTTGTATGTGTTTTCTTAAGACATGTGACTAACACAATATCTCAATCAAAAAACCAAGACGTTCTAAAGTTTGAAGTATTCACAAAGACTAATTGTATTTAATTATTTGTACAATGAAAAATCTGTAAAATTAGCACTTTTCTATATGTGGTGATTCATGTTTTTATTTTATCTTTGTTCCTTGATGTTTTTTTCCAACAACTTTTAATCTTGAAAATGAAAAAAGCTACTTTTTTAATAGTTTAAAATGATATATTGTCCGGTTTGTTGTATATTATGGTGCAAAAGTACAGTTTCTGTTATTCTACAGACCAATTCATCTATATATTATTACTTATACGTGATATTATTTCAAACTACAACAATGCGAATAAAAGTCTCTTCATTAAAATGTAGTTCAATTTCCAACATCAAAAGTCGAAAGAGCAGAGATCAACATCCCATAATTCAATTTACAAACGTAAATAAACATTTGTAAATCACAAAATAGTGTTAATTAAAAAATCTTTTTTACAGAGTACAGTGTCATTTTACATTAGATTCTGTACCTGAACATTGCTAGATTACATAAGAAATCATAAAACAGTTTTTTTTTAAGTTAAATAAAAAGAGCTATAAAAATGAAATGAAATGCATTCAATTTAATTCCAATCCTCATTTACTTTCAATGTTTGGTATAAACAACACATTGGCCATTCTGATTTAAGTGTCTATATACAGTATATGGCTTTCCAGAATAAAGTAAGTCACGCAAGTTGGAATGAAAAAAAATATATAACATGTATATCACAAAGTAAGCATAAATGTAACTATGATTCAACATTTATAATTAATTTTTCGCTACTTGTTGATTCAATAGTATTAATGAAGATGAATTTCAGCCTTGTTGTTCTATTATTGACGCTTGGAATGAGAAGGATGGCTAATTAGCTGGTAAAATGTTATTCATAGGCTTTATTTCAATCTATCTGTCTTTTAATATGGCATTTAAACAATGTAACAGAAACATATGCATATATCAAATGCTGCATCCTTATTTACAAAAAAAAAAAAACTCATCATGCATAATCATACACATCATGAATTAAACTGATCCCCACAGAAAGCGGTCACAAATTGTCATCCATTAGCATTCTGCACAGTGTTAATGCCGACTTTTAAGAACATGAATAAATCTTTTTCATTAATGTACGCATGATGGATTTTGCGAGGACCGTTTCTCCTCGCTCGTCCTGCAGGCGTGGGCACTTGTCTGCCAAGAGTGTTCTTTAATTTAGTGAGTCTGAACTGTCAAGAGGCATTGTGGGATACGGAGATGAGCCTGGGTGCTTGTTGACAGTCTCTTTCAGTTTTCTTTCATGGAGATCTCCGTTCAGAATATTTTGTGAAAAAAAGTTTTGACAAGTTCTGAAAAAAACATAGCAAACGGTTTGCAATTGTGAATTTGGACAGGTTTTAAATGAAATTTCATTTTTGATCAGAACGTGATGTCAGTCTGTATGATTTACATATTTACATTTTCTAAACCACTGAATTATCTGTCATTAAAGACAATACACAATTTTAAATGTGGCAACAATCTTGAATCTTACTGAGCAATTTACATATCTCATATCTTCAGGCCAAGTTGGTTAGGTAATACTTAAAATATTATATACACAATGCTATTTAAGGATGCAACGATTATAGATTTTGGTTGTACGATTATAGGAATAATCACGGTTATCACGTTTTACTATGCATTCATTAATTTCAAAACACTACTAGTTTAGAAAGTCACATGAAAACCTCTTATATTTTGAAGTGTTATTCATTGCTGCTCAGTAACCAAATAATAGAGTACAAAATAATAATAAAAAACAAACAATAGTTAACTTATTTTGGGACTTAAAAATAAGTTGAACAAGTTTTTGGAATTTAAACTAAAATAAATGACAGAACAATAAATGAAAAAATAAATGATTGAAAGAATGAATGAACGAATAAACGAATGAATGAGTAAATAAATAAATAAATAAATAAAGAGGTAAAAATAAGAATAAAAATTGTATTTGTCTAATGTAAATTTAAGCTACATTTTAGCTAAGTATTTCCCTTTTAAAGTGTACAAATGTAGTCGAAGGCTGCTTCACCTCTGTCTGAAAGGCTTTTACAACTATATTACTAAATTGTTTGGTATTTAGGAGAAGCAGAAATGTGTGTACTCCATAGCCTACATAGTATGAAGCTGCCAATATGCGTGCGCAAACTGCGTGCCTCCATTGGAAATAACAAACTTGTGCCCACAAAAGACGTGGATATGTGAACAGCCCTTAGTTAATAGCCTCAGCCATAGTTAAAAATCAGCCTTTAATCCAGTGTGCATGCGTATTGTGTGCAAGCTCGGAACGCTAAACTAGCGCACAGTTGCCATAACTTTTAGTTGCAACAGTTTTGTTCCGTGCAGAAACGCAGTGTTGGGAAGCATCTAAGATTAATTAACTGTAACAAATTAAAGCACGGTTAATAGTGAAACCAGTTAATCATTGCATCCCTGATGCTGTTGCACTCTTTTTGTTTTGAAGATATTTGTTATTTTGTTATATTGATATTTGTCAGTTTTGTGTCTCGAAACACCCTCACACAAGAGCTCCTCAATGTGGGCATTTATTTTGGTAGAGATCTACAGTATTTTATAGTTGTTGTAATCTCTTCCATTAAAAAAAGCAATGGGTCACTTACTCTGCAGATAGTAGCTGAAGGCGGAATCACCCTGCTTTGACTGAACTCTTGGAATGTCTAATTTACTTAATCCTAAAGATCTCTTACTGATCTCACTGAGCATATCTATAACATATTGAGGTCCTAGGCCATTTAGTGATTTATAGACAAGTTATAATACTTTAAAATGTATTCTGAATGTAACAGATAGCGAGAGCAAAGACCTGAGGACAGGTGTGATGTGCTGATTTTCTGGTTCAAGTCAGAATCCTGGCACCAGCGTTCTGGATGAGCTGCAACTGTCTGACTGTCTTTTTGGGAAGGCCTTTGAGGAGTCCGTTACAGTAATCCACCCTGCTGCTGATAAAAGCATGAACAAGTTTCTCTAAGTCTTCACTGGAAACAAAGCATCAAATTCTTGCAATGTTTTCGAGATGATAGTATGCTGCTTTGACATGACAACTGAAACTCATGTCTGAGTTCAGAATAACACTATGGCCTAATTTTTTGTTGTTTGAACCTTGGAGCCAAGGTACACATTCAGCTTGAGAACCTCATCTCTGCTTTTAAATGCAATGACTTCAGTTTTCTCTTTGTTTAACTGAAGAAAGTTTGGGCACAATGAACTAGAAACCTACCTATCATCACCAAGTGACAGTGATGCTGCTAGGAGTCTTTATTTATATAGATTTTCCTGATCTTGAAGAGCACTGCGCATCTCGCTTAAACACCACTAAGCTAGAAATAACCAGCAGTGCACATATGTAGTACATGCACACTATGATGATGATTCAATTATTGTCACGCACGCTCTATACATACTCTGGAGTGTTAGCATAAAAACAGATGCTTTAAGGGGCTTTAATACAGTACTTTATTCCAATTATATTTATAGCATTAGATCTTGTGGTAGTTAGGTGTAACTAAGAGTGTATTCATACCTGTCTTGTTTGGTTTGATTGAATGGAACTCAAGTTAATTTCGCTCTTGAACGTGAATATGATCCGACTTCAATCCGACACATTTGCATAAAGGCCAGCGCATTTTGAGTTATCAGGATCCTGCAGTTTGAGTTGTGCAACCTGTGGCATCTGCCATTGCTAAGCAACCATCATCCAAACACGCCAATGAGCCACCACTAACAAACCCCAGTCTATTCCCCAGCTCAAGTTTTATTTGTGGAGAAAACAAAAAGGTGTTGTAAATTTGGCTATTATGTGTTTGTCTGAGGCAACTTGTCTACTGTTACACCTAAAATGTGTATTATATACATTGTCACAAATGTGCTGATCTCTATTTGCGCAAATCTACATATGAAATAAAGAATGTGTGCTAGCAGAAGTTGTAATATGAGCAAGTCAATGGCTGTTCTTCGGACAGCGCAGCTGATGGTTTCTCTCCAATAATTGGCTGACTTTAGCAAACGTGATCTTGTTTACAATTTCAGGATCATTTGCAAAAAGTGTAGTATGAAAGTGAACTCCACCAAATAAACAACAACAAAGTTAAAATAACTCATGGTATTATGTAGGGGTTGTACTGACTAATCAACTAGTCGATGCTTTGCCTTGACATTCTTTGATTGATGTTGACTGCGACTATGCATGTGATTTTGACATGACCTACATGGCAGCCTTACACATGAGGACTAGACATGGGATAGCGCGGTTTGGAAAAGTCAAGGTTTTAAAACCGCCAAACTTTTCCACTATACCGTTCCTAAGGTATGTGTACAATTTTTTTTATTTACCTTTTTTTTGGTAGTTTTTTAGAACAACAATATCTCCAGCAGAAAAGATATCCAAAGATGTTGTACATTTTAAAGACATCTGTGTTTTTGAAACAAATGAAGATAGCGGAAGTCAATGATTAACTTGAATTATTTTGTTTACTGTCCCAAAATATTTTAATGTTTCTCAAAATATAATATATTGTGTTCAAAGGAAAAAAGTTTTTGTTTTTTACCCAGACATTTAAAAAGAATATATTTTAGAGCAGTAATCACAATACCGTCATACCGTGAAACCTTGATATTTTCATCCAAGGTTATCATACCCATGCCTAATGAGGACCAGTCAGAAACCAAGTGTATAATTTTAGCAAAGAGCAGATGGTAGCCAATCGAATTCATGCAACACAGGAAAAGTAATGTGATTGGCTGTTGTCCTGTTATTTAACTTTGTGTTATTCACAAAATAAGCATCACTTTTGTTAGTAATGCTGTTATGAAATCACTTGATATCAATCAGTGTTTTATGTGCTAATGAAAATATGCATTCCTTTTGCACAAAAACGATTTGTATCTGTTACATTCAAAGTGGACCGTGCAGTATTCTGTGTTTGTTCTGTACATTTATTTACACTAAACTTTGTCAGTGCTAATGTTGCATTGTTCGTGAAATAAACAGTGCTGACTTTGCACTTGTTTTAAACTAAAATTAGTCAGTAATAACGTCACATCATTTATTAATGCTATTACAGTGTAGCTGTCTGACACCATTTGTATATTTTAAAATGCAAATAAATTGCAAAATGTGGCATATTGCAAAACAATTGCATCTTGACATTTATTGATGACGTCACAAGCAGGTAGTCAACGTTGACTCGAATTTAACCATATAAAAGTTCAAAAATTCAGCAAACACACCATAGTAAACTTTTAAACTCCTCAAAGTAAAATAAAAAATAGATATTTAGACTAAAAAAGACAAAAGAAAAATTTAAGAAAATGTTTTCCTTTTCCAGCAATATTTTGTAAATCGATTCAAATATTTGACGTGTCAAACCAGTAGAAATGTTGAAAGAATCGCGAAACATTTTTTGAACAGAGGGGGCGCTGTGTTTACAGGCACAAACTCTCTTTACCTGCACGTCAGTGGCAAGCAAGAGGTAAGGTGGAAGAGTAAAATGACAGCAGCGAAGTGTGCCAGAAAAACACAAACTGTGTGCAAATACTGCAAAAAGACGCTTACTTACACTTAACAGATCAACCAATGTGATGCACATAAACCGTCAGCGCAGTGGAAAACTACTGTCACTGACATATATATGCAAAAAAACCTATTATTAAGCCAAACCAAGCGGACCGGATGATTTGCAGCTCCGCTTGCTTCAACGAGTGCTACAGAGATCACACGGTGCAACAGTGTTTTCAGTTTTCAGTGTTTTAGCTAAAGTATGAAGATTCAGACTGAAAGAGAAAAGTTGTTCTGTTATAGAACCAAATATTAGATTATTTTTATGCTCTCCTTTTCAAATTAGTTTATGCATATTTTAATAATTTATTAATTTTATAATCAGGTTTTATGGCAGTGGCCAGTCGCCTGGATCAGAGAGCTTATTGACCACCTCTGTACACACTGCTATCTGCTTTTGAAAAGGCTTTCCTTCATCAAGGAAAGTTTTTTCATCAGCAGGGGACATTGTAAATGTGCAAAGTAGGAGTGTCAAAATTGTTTCTTCAGTGCAGATGCAGACAATTCGATATCGGTTCAGCAATAGATCATAACTGGATATTACATACTGACGTCATTTTCTCATATGCACTATGTAGCTTACAATGGCACGGGAGGCAAGCGCGAGTAATTAAAACACTACTCAAAAACGCAGAAACTCTGCACAACTTACTGCATGTGTGTTTGCCAACAATGAACAGCAGACGCCTCTATTTCACAGCGATTGAGAAAATGAAAGTAAACTCCATTTCTCTCTCTCTCACTGTGGTCCTTTGACCTGCTGGCGCGACTTTTCGTCTTGTCTCGCCTGTTACAGCGATAATTCTGGATACAGACACGAGCGAGAGCTAGTTTTCTCCTCCGTGTCTGTCATGCATCAGCTGTGATCACCGCTACTGTTTATCAGTGTCACTCATTGGTGAAAAACGCCAGAGCAGCCCTTTCTGTTGAGCGTGTGACCAATTATATGGGTGTAAGAACTCCCTAGACAAGGCTCAGAAAGCGA
Source organism: Danio albolineatus (assembly GCA_903798035.1). NCBI lineage: Eukaryota > Metazoa > Chordata > Actinopteri > Cypriniformes > Danionidae > Danio > Danio albolineatus. The sequence continues at coordinate 413,990 of CAIGQQ010033964.1, read as the reverse complement.
GCGGGATATTTTCGTTTTTGTGCTATAAATGCTCATGTTATTCTGTGCATGTTCTTAAGTTTTTAAACGTACAGTTCATATATCTGACTGCTTGTATTAAAGGATAAAATTTCATTACAAATAATATATAAATATAAATATATTTATACATTTTAAGACAAGAATTCTTGTGCTGTGAAGTAAAATATAAAATTGTGTATAAAATCGTCAATGCACCCAGATACAGCAAGATATCGAATTGAACTGAATTGATGGTGTGATAATCGTAACCGAACCGAACTGTGAGACCACTGTAGGTTCACACCTCTAATGCAAAGACCTCAGATTATGCCAGAAAAGATAGATAAGCTGATATTTCTTTTTAAAAATGTAAAATCCCAGCACAGTCAAAGTTTTAGTTTGTTTATATAAATGAGTCTTTTTAGTTTGTTTTATTTTTTGGAATTTATTTGCTTTTCAATTAGCAATTTAGTTTGGCAGAAAATATATTATTTTGCAAAAAAAAAATGTGCAGCATTTAACAAAACAATTAAAGAACTCCTCACCTTAAATTTCTTTCAATTAATTTTGTAAAATAAAATTGTGACTAAATCGTTAGATTAGTATTGTGAATCGTATCGAATCATGAGTCAGGTGAATCGTTACAGCCCTACCTATGACAAGTATAAGATTTCAAGCAAATTGAACCCAAGATGTTCTAAAGTGTAAAGCAGACGTTTCCACTCATGAGAATATTTCTAACTTGTACCATCAAAACCCCAAGAATTGTTTAAAACTCGTACGTAACTGTCTTTAAGACTAACAAAGTCATCCAGCATCTTTCATCCAAGATTCCTTCCTTCTCTTCTCCTGCTGCGCTCTTTCCCCCCTGCGCCCGGCTCAGTAGAGTGCATTTCAGCACATGGGATCGATGCTCAGATCTGTAGTTAACCATGCACTGTAATGCAAATGCAGAGCCGCATTGATCGACAGGATCTCGCCCGCACAGCTGCCGCTGTCCCCGCAAGGGCAACTCCCTCGCAATCCGATAAACGTCCCAGCTACAACAACTGCTGTGTGCACTGGGTTTTTTAAAGTGCCGCTTCAGCACTACGGCCAGCTGCATGAACGCGCCAACGGGAGAGAGAGAGAGATGTCAGACTTTCAGTGGCACACGGGGAGGTGAGGAGACGCAGAAGAAGGAGCTTGAGTGGGCGAGAGGTGTAAACTTGAGAGGAATATAAAATAAGTTAAAAGTAATTACAGCTTAGATGGCAAAGTCTAATTTCATAGCAATTAGTGGAATGACTTATCATCAGCTCAATCTTCACAGTGGATTGCTAAAAAGAAGCTGTGCACCGTCACTTAAAACACAACGTTCAGAATGGCATCAATCAACGGCGGAGATTATATCACAATGCCGGCAAACAGGGCAGATCCTCTGTGCCTCGAAAGCTTTAGATCTCAAGATGACAACTTTTGAGAATAACTAGATAGGAGTGAGAGGAACTGAGTTAGTCTCCTCAGAACACTTGCTTGACATTGTAGCTTCTAATACACACAAAATCTGTGGCCCAGTTTACGTATCCAATGCAGCATTTACGCTGTCAATTCGGTTTAGAGCTGCTGTTGAATGAGCAGATGTGCGAAAGAAAGAGTGGGCGTTCACACAAGACAAAAACTGTAAGACGGAGAGCAACATAATGGAAAAGACTTTAACACAGTCGCAAAAAGGCCGTTTTTGTGGTGCTGAGTGTTGAAAAAACGGATTAATAAAGGGAATAAGCCAAAAAGAAAATAAATGAATGAATGAATGAACTAAATGACTTAATTTTTTTCCCTGGGCAACTTAAAGAGGACCTATTATGGAAAAATCACTTTTATAAGCCGGTTAAACACAATCGAGAGGCAAAAGTGTGCGAATATAGCCAGCCTCTAATTGTAAAATGTATTGATTCTATTTTTTTTATAATCACACTTGATAAATATAGTCTGTGGAAATGCTTTGATTGACTTTTTCCATTTTCACATGTCATCAGAGGCATTAGCGATGATCTCTACCTCATTAGTAGGGCTGCACGATATTTAAAAAACTGACATTGCATTATTTTCTAGTACTGCAATGTACACTCACCGGCCACTTTATTGGGTACACATAAGCCAATCACATTAGCCAATCGCATGGCAGCAACTCAATGCATTTAGGCATGTAGATATGACCAAGACAATCTGCTGCAGTTCAAACCGTGCATCAGAATGAAAAGTGATTTAAGTGAATTTGAACGTGGCATGGTTGATTGTGCCAGACGGGCTGGCCTGAGTATTTCAGAAACTGCTGATCGACTGAGATTTTCATACACAAACCATCTCTAGGGTTCACAGAGAATGGTCCGAAAAAGAGAAAATATCCAGTGAGTGGCAGTTCTGCAGGCACAAATGCCTTGTTGATGCCAGAGGTCAGACGAGAATGGCTAGACTGGATCGAGCTGAGGCAACAGTAACTCAAATAACCACTCATTAAAACTGAGGTATGTCTGAATGCACAACACATCAAACCTTGAAGCAGATGGGCGACAGCAGCAGAAAACCACACCTGGTGCCTCTCCTGTCAGCACAGAACAGAAAACGCTACAATTCGCACAGGCTCACCAAAATTGGACAATAGAGGATTGGAAAAACGTTGCCTAGTCTGATGAGGCTTAATTTCTGCTGCGACATTCGGATGGTACAGCGAATGTCTAGAATTTGGCGTCAACAACATGAAAGCATGGATCCATCCTGCCTTGTATCAACAGTTCAGGCTGGTGGTGGTAGTGTAATGGTGTGGGGGATATTTTGATGGCACACTTTAGGCCCATTAGCACCAATTGAGCATTGTGTCAACATCACAGCCTACCTGAGTATTTTTGCTCACCATGTCCATCCCTATATGACCAACTTTTTTGCCTTTATGGCAACTGATATCTGCAAACTGACTTCTAACAGAGCAAGCAATCTGTTTTAAATGAATGTCACTAAGAACTTTGTAGACTTTTCTTCTATTAATTTCATCAAATAATTTCAACACAAATAATTACTTCATTACAATACATTAAGCCATTACAAAAATGACCACCTGGTTGTACATTATGCATTAATTTAAAAGTCCTATTGAAAAATTAAGTGGGTTTTCAAAGTAAAACTGAAAAAATCTGCAAACTAGTAGCCTGATCGAGTGAAAAGGAAAAAAGAAATCCTGCAAACCTCGGCAGGATTTTTATCTCATAAGTGATGACGCCTGAGGCTCTAGTTTGTCACTTCCTCTAACCCCAGAATTCTTTAATGCATTAAAACATATTTGGTCCAATTCAAAACTATCAATCACCGAGGAAGGGCACAAATTGAAAGCAGAACAAGAGTCTTACTTGCTCCAGAGTGGTTCCGCATGTGGCCAACAACTGCAAAGCTCTGCATCGAGACTGCTTGAAAAAACCTCAGGCTGATGCTAATTCACCCCCACTGGTTGCTCTCCAGTAAACAGTGGGATATCCTAGTCTGATCAAGCAATATCATATCAGTGTCAGTTTTTAACCTCGGCTGTAAAGCTTTATCAGAAGGGATCATTGCTATCCTAAAGGATGAAGCTGAGAACATATAACTTGCTCTTTAACTTTACAATAGAGTTATACAAGTCCTTCCATGCAAACAGCATTGTTAACTGTTCAGATCAGAGCTCTACGGCTAGTAAAAAAAAGGCAGCACATGTAGTAAAAGCCTTACTGGAGACCAGCGAGTTTAAATGGCAGAAAGTGGACTCAGGCGTACTGTAAAAAAATTACATACACAGTGTATTGCAGTGATATAACACACTTCAATAAGACAAATAAGCTAGATAAGAAATGTAAATAAAAATATATACTCTAGACATGTAGAGTGTGCGTGTATACAGTATATACATTTATGTTACCAACAATGTGTGAAATCCCAGCAATATATTGAAATATATTGAATGCTTGATGGTTTTGAGTAAAGCATGAAATATTAGTTTTTAAAAATATTTTGCACACTTTTCCTAGGTATTCAATAAAATAGGGATTATATAGAATGACAAGTATCATTTAGGCAAAGTGTTAGAACACACAACAAAAGCCTTTATTGATCATTACATATTTTAAAGTGAAAAGAATACAAAATGGAGCATATGATGTTTTTACCAGAAAAACAATGACAGCAGAACTGAGATTGAAGTAGTTTGTCAGTAGATTGAAGTATTTGTCACAGTAGGTAAGACTGGAATTGTACTTGGACTTTTCTTCTTTCATACAAAAACTTCTTGCACATTCATATTTCACGAATTATTGAAGAATTGCTAAATAAAAAGGACAGGATGTTGTTACCGGTGAAAACAAGCAGAACACAACTGGAATGAGCTACTTGTTGCAGCAGGGAAGACTAGAATGACATTTGAATTGCACAGATGTCGTGAAAAGAATTTGTAACACAGGCTCATTGTGAAAACGTAGTCCCACGTTTCTGGAGGCCGCACATTACATGGTCAGAGGTACGTATGGCTGCGTTTCCTTTTTTTAAACGAGCGATACGGGGTGGTGTGACTCCGTTCCTTTTCATTCTTACCAGCCGACCACTTTCCTCCATGTGGACGACATTCCCGCTGCAATCAGTTTGTCCTGGTAGCTCGCCGTGTTCGTCAGCGAACTTGAGACGCAGAGAGCAATTGACCACAAAGATGGGGTTTGAGTCCAGTGAGGAGCGGTTTCAGAAAGCAGGTAAGACAAAAATAGAATCCAAAAAATTTAATAAACCAGTAAATAACAGGGTGAGAACGCAGTAAAGTCTAAAAACATGGTAAAGATGAGACGAGGGCTTTTTTTTCTGGATTGCTTTTTTGAAAGTTGTTGGTTGGGTTTAGGGAAGTGTGTGGGTGGGTCAGTCGATAAATTTTGGTTGGGTTTAGGGAAGGAGGAGGGTGGGTCAGTCGATTGGTCGGTCAGTCAGTCAGTCAGTCAGTCGGACAATTTAGCCTACCCAATTCACCTATACAACATGTCTTTGGACTTGGGGAAACTGGAGCACCCGAAGGAAACCCACGCAACCACGGGGAGAACATGCAAACTCCACACAGAAATGCCAACTGACCCAGCCGAGGCTCGAACCACCGACCTTCTTGCTGTGAGGCAAACGTGCTACTCACTACGCCACCGTGGCGCCCTAAATGTTAAACTATGATTGATAAAGTTTCCCAGTGTTGATGTGTGACTGGAAGGGCATCCGCTGCGTAAAACATATGCTGGATAAGTTGGTGGTTCATTCTGCTGTGGCGACCCCAGATTAATAAAGAGACTAAGCCAAACAGAAAATGAATGAATGAATGAATGATTAATAAATGCTGCACAAGTGTGATTTACTATTAGCTTAAGTTAGTAAATACATTAGCCACAATGAACTAAAGAAACCTTATTGTAAAATGTGACGAAAATATGTTATTGTATAGCATCCTATAGAAAGTATATATATATATAAACACAAATGTGTGTGTATTTTTTATGATATATTATTAAATATATATACACTGTGGGTAACACTTTATAATAAATACACACTATGAATCATTTATAAAGCATTAGCAAATAGTTAATTTGTTAAGCATTAACTTTATATTAATATATGTTAGTAAGTTTATACATACATGTGCAAATGCTGTTTCTTGATGTATAAGCCCATGTATAATGTGCTGATATTATATATATTTTTTAATGTACTTAGTTATTATAAAGTGTTACACTGAACCCTCAGATGGTTGTGCACTACAGTGGTGGTGAGCAGAAAACGTCATCTTTGCCCTCCTGCTCCTGTCCTCTACCTCAGCTCAATTCAATTACCATTCCCCACACAAACGAGCACACGTTTTCTTCTTTTCATTCTTTCATCCCTCTTTTCGTTTTTTTAGCATAGACAGGGCTTATGGAAATGAGCTCTTCTCTGCCGCCGAGGGGTTGCCAAGCCATGTGTCCCAGTGTAATGTCATCCCACTTAAGGACTATGTAAACAGCATTATCGGCACGTTCGTGCGACGCGCCCCGACCCCCGAGCACTCGCCGCAAGGTCAGGGTGCGCAGGCTGGGGTTTGAGGGGCAGAAGGGAAGACGGGACATACGGAGAGGGATGAGTGTAGAGCTTGTTCTGCATGTAAAGATGGACGCTGAATGTGTTTACAGGTGAGTGTGAGGGAAGATTAGTGTGTGTTTGAGAGCAGCCTTGTGCGGCTATAAACACGCTGCAGTAATGACAAGCTTTCCAAACTTAATGACAAATGACAAACTTATTATTAAATGAAATAAGACCCACTTCAATTTGCTGTCTATTATCTGCTTGTATGTTTTAACTATTAACTACTTGTGTAAAAATAAATCATTGTACTAAGATCCTTGGTAATACTTTATTTAGGTCACAATATCAACAAAACCATTAACTAACACTACTAGCTTAATAATCTACTAATTAGCTGTTTATTAATAGTTAGTAAGCTAGAAGTTTGGTTTAGGTTTTTGGTAGGATTAGAGGTGCAGAATAAAATCATACATTATAACTACTAATGAACAGAATAGCAAGAATTGTGACCTAAAGTGTTACCATCAATCGTCTAAATTGCTTTAAAAAACAATTTGTTGACTTCACTTAAAAAGTGAGTAAACCTGTTGCCTTACTTACTTGTTGTCTCAATTATTATTCAAATGAACTATGTGCACAATTATAAAACATGAGTCCACTTAACAGTTCCAAATTAATGGGTTTACTGACCTTTTAAAGTAAAGTCAACTATTCATTTTTAATTGCGATGGGTTTACTCATTTTTTTTAAGTAACTAATAACATTTCACTCTTGGTAAAATATATTTACAGTTTTTAAGAGTGGTCAACAATGCAATTCTAAATGTAAATAGAAGAATAAATGACATGCATCAGTATTTGTATGGAAAAAGTACAGCTTAAAAGTATTTCAATGTTTATAATATATATTACATATTATATATGTTTTAATGATATACAACAAACATTCAAAAATAACAATTAAAACTTCATATAAATTTTGGCTTCTTTTTTTTTATGAGTAAAACATCTCAGTAATATAAGCTAGTGGTCCTCAACCCTGGGCCAGTGACCCGCTACCTTTCTGTGGATTAATTGCTACCGGGCCCCACAAGAAATTAATTATTTGCATTTTATTTATAATCTAAATCTGAACAATCTTTTGTTTTGAAAAATGACCGTATTCTCTTGATTACATCTCGGTCACTAGAGTGCTAAAATGTAACCCACAAGCTAGCATAATGAGTAAGAAACAAACAGACGTCTTTAGAAAGTTTCTTTGCGAAGGGGAAAAGGCCCAGTAAAGGACTCACAAACTGCAAAGGAATGGATCTGCAAACCTGGACACTGCTAATGATGGCGGTCACTAACATATCGTGTCTTTTCTGCGCACAAGTCCCCCCCCCCTTTTAAAATTGTCAAGCGTTGACCGGTCCGTGGTGACAAAAAGGTTGAGGAACACTGATATAAGAGATCCTAGCACATAGATTCTTAATAAACTCCAACATTTTTCAATAATTTCTCAATAAATCATTCTATTCAGATTACTTTTACTGTATAACTCCATGTGCTTTTGTTTAGTTCGTTTTGCATCACTTTTAATCTTATTTAGGCATTTAAAAAAAATGGCTGAAACATCACCACAAATGAATCTTGTAAGATAGCACAGCATAACCCCTGAGCAATATTTGTGCCAATAGTGGCCTGACGTCCAATTCAATCATTCTTCTCTTTTATCCACTTCAAATCACAACATATCACTAATGCCACTTCCATTCCTCTTTCTTCCCCTGCTGAAAAAAAAGGGGGCAAATGCCTCCCCGTTTCATCCGTGTCCAGGAGCACTTGTGTGACACAATGAAAGTATTCGAGACCCCGGAGGCCCCTACCCCAGCCCTGACTGCCTGAATAGCTGTTGTGCTCATTAGCTGCCATGGTGACGCCCAGGCCGGCGAATAGCATTCGAGCTGTGGCCTGGCACAAAAGCACCTCCAATTAAATGTCAATAATTTAACAAATCCTTTGAACTCCTCGCAGCTCCGTGTTTACAGGGGCTTACAAGAACACTGGAGCGCCATTGTCTCATTATCTGCACAAGCCACAGGAGAGATAGAGGGAGGGAAAGAGAGATAGATAGAAGGGGAAAAAATGTTAAGAGGGGTGTTTGAAAGGACACACGGAGAGAGGGGTGGAGGCGAGCACTCTCCCATGTTTGGTCTGGGGATATCTGGGAAATGAAGTCCATTCACGCTCGATATCCTGTTGACTCGGCTAACTTTCTGAGCCTGTGAAAGAATCAAACCGCAGCGGTGTGAGGCTGTTAATGAAATCCACAGCTCCGGTCCTGCAGGAGAGAACAAGGCTCTCGACGTGGCTCCTTTCGCGAGTTTTAGCTTGCGAAATTTCATTATAAATAGTACTTGACATCTGCCATAAATAGAAAATCAATTAACATTTATACACCTTTGTTCTAAATTACAGTGACAGCCGCGGAGCATATCAGAGATGTTTCGGAGGTGTCTTTTCAAGTCAACGACCTGGTAATTTGACATGTTCCGCACTGGCACTCTTTCAGGTATTATTTAGTCAAACAGGACTATAATAATAAAGACAGTATCTACTTTGAAATTAATGCTGAAGTGTGTCAGTTCTGCGCCACTAGCATCAACAAACTAAACTGTAAATATAATTTAACTTTTTAAATCCACTCAGATTTCAGTAGTTTGCATGAAAAGTTACTTTGACCTTAAAGGAACACTTCACTTTTTTTTAAACTAGGCTCACTAAATCCCCTTCTGGATCCATTTAACCGATCTCCAAGTCTCCAGCACTTTCAGCTTAGCTTAGCATAGATCAGGGGTCCTCAACCCTGTTCCTGGAGATCTACCTTCCTGGAGTGTTCAGTTCCAGCTCTGATCAATCACATCTAAACCAACTGGATCTGAAGGAGCACTCAGTAATTAAAGACAGGTCTGTTAGACCAAGCTTGCAGCTAAACTCCGCAGGAAGGTAGATCTCCAGGAATAGGAACAGATCGTTAAATCGGATTAGACCATTAGCATCTCGCTCAAAAATGACCAAAGTTTAAACAATTTTCCTATTTAAAGCTTCTGTAGTCAGACATGACAGACAGAATCTAAAAAGGCTGATGTAACTGAGGCCAACTATTTAAGCTTTGTGCAGGTAAACATCACCGCTGTGTCCTCAAAAGGTGCTCTAGTGACAGGAGCAACTTCCTCCCATGCAAAGAATGACCATTCCATCCCTCCTTGTGTCAGACTGGTGGTTTACATTGGTGCCGTGACCCGGTTGGGAGTGAGGCTTAGGGGGCTGAGCGTAACAGAGGCCAGCTAGTGAAGTGTTGTGCCAGTAAAACTCATTCCTCTGACCTTAAAAGGTGCTCTGGTGACAGAGACGTTAAAGACTGTGGTCTTTGGTCTACTTATAACGGCAACCTCCTCCCTAGCAAAAAATCACCATTTGATCCCAGCTTGGTGTAGGACTGGTGCATTGGTGCCGTGACCTGGGGGGAAGTGAGGTTTAGGGTGGTGAGTGTAACAGAGGCCAGCTAGTGAAGTGCTGTGTAGGTAACCCTCACTCCTCTGACCTCAAAATGTGCCCTAGTGACAGACGTTAAAGACTGTGGTCTTTAGCCTCCTCAATGGAGCAACTGTCTTCCACGCAAAGACCTGCTTGATCCCAGCTCAGAGTGACTGGATGGTGAAGGACCAGCGGGTTACGCTGATATGGCTAGGAACTATACTCCCATTGCAGCACTTTTCAGGAACTTTGCTGCAGCAGGCACAATGATATAATGCCGACCCTAAAATAGACCCCAGCTCAGTAATTTCTTTGGTTAATATTGGTTAAATTTGGTTAAATTATTTGATAATTGTTATACTGGCATAAGTTAGCCAATGTTCAGGTGCTGCATAACATCATTGCACCTGCTGCAGAGTTTCTTTATTATTATGCCACAATGAGAGCACATTCTGGCATTAGCTCTTTGACATATTAGCCTAGAAAATAACAACTTTTAATTTCCCACTGCTCTACAGAATGTAACTACAGTATAGAAGATTCTAGCTTTAATTAAAAAAATGATCAAAACTGTTTGGTCATTTTTGAGCAAGATGCTAGCATCCTAATCTGATTCAATGTTGATGCTAAAAGTTGAAGCTAAAAGTGCTCCCACCACACCCAGAGTTCGGCTGAACAAATTCAATAATGGTAAAACTCAAGTCTAGGGGAGCTGTAAAATGAGCCTATTTTCAAAAAAGTGGAGTGTTCCTTTAATGTTATAGGCAACCTCTACACAAGTGCTGTGATTGTTTTAATTTTAAAAATGAATCACAGATTTTTTTCTGTCTCTCGTCTGATCTCCTGATGACCCTACAATGAGCATGCGGTTTGATTCATTGCGAAGCTCAGCACGTCAAAAACACAAAGACGATTTTCTCTGCAAACACTTGCAAAGGAATGGGACAAATGGATTAAGAAAACAACACCCCTCCTTTTCCCTTCTAACCCCCATCCCGCCAGCAAGAAAAGCCGAAGAAATCAAAAAGCCTCAAGATTTCCTGACTCTCCATCTTGGCCAAACTTTTACATCTCTGTTTACTGGGATTTCTTCCTTATTACAAAATGATTTCAGTTTCCAAACATGCGTGGATTACTTAGCAAGTATGACCCGGGGTCATCCCTGAACACAAGGCCAAGGAGGAAAAGAAAAACAACGATGTGATATGAAAAGAAAATACTGTTAAGAAAAGAGCAAATTGTTGTCTAACCATGTTGTGCTTTTGTTTAAAGTAATTAAGGCTGTGGGCATTTATTATTATTTTTTTTAATTTTCATTTATTAGGGGAATAAAATAGAAAAAGCAATAAGGAAGGAACAACCTGAACATGTAGAGGGTGAGCTAAAAGAAAAGAAATGAAACAAGATGCAGTGGCTGCACAATCTAAACACTGACCGCTTGGTGTTTTTCTTGCAAAGCCTGCTTTCAGAGAGATTTGAATTTAATTGATTCCTTTTTACACAAATACATTGTTGGAATGTCAGTAATGAAAAGGCCACGGAGGGGTCAACGGGACACAGTGGGGAAGAAAGACACCAGACAGAACAAGAGGAGGACAGGCTGATGGACAAGAAAGCAGGGGTTGTTGATATAGATCAACTGTACACCTGCTACATAGATTTTACATTTAATAATAATAATAATAGTGGTAGTGGATGTTAGGATATTAACGTGATTTAACAAAAATATGTTCAAGAATTGGTGGCACAGTGGCTCAGTGGTTACCACTGTTGCCTCACAGCAAGAAGGTCACTGATTCGAGTCCCGGCTGGGCTAGTTGGCATTTTTGTGTGGATTTTTCATGTTCTCCCCATGTTCCCGTGGGTTTCCTCCGGGTGCTCTGGTTTACCCCACAGTTCAAAGACAGCTATAGGTGAATTGGGTAACCTTAATTGGCCATAGTGTATAAGGGGCATCAGCTGCATAAAACATATGCTGGAAGAGATGGCAGTTCACTCCGCTGTGGTGACCCCCTGATAAATAAGGAACTAATACAAAGGAAAATTAAGGAATTTTAAAGAAGCATGATAAAAAGAAACTGAATGTTGTATCTTTTTTTTCTGAGCATATTAACACCAGTATATGATTGACAAAATCGATTTAGATTCATCTTAATTAGTGCTTGTCCAGCACACAAATCTCCCAATTTCTATATTCAAATTAATTGCACTGTATGCACTATTTTTATTCATGTTTTATTCAGTGAAATTCAAAAATATCACTGAAACGTTCCAAAAGTGCACGTTTGGAAAAATACTGGTAGTTACATTTTGTAATCTGATGAGTATTTATGACTTCACTTTGTTGTCTCTTCTATGATCATTTTTATGAAGATAACGCATTGCTTATGTCGCTCATATTAGGTATTCATATTACGGAAAATAGGAGGCTGTGTTCTTCCTTTGATGTACTTCCACCATGTAAATGAAAACAGAACTGTGTGTTTCTTTTGCAGTAAATAAATAGACTAGCAGTTACGTTGGATGTACTTAACGCTGAGCAATAAGTTAAGTAATTAAGTAATAACTTTAATTATTAAAAGTTAAGTAATAACTTTTATTTTCCTCAATAATCCACTTATTAAAACACATAAAACATGTTGCTCGTGACACGTATTTGTGTGAGCATTACTTTACACACTGCAAAAAGCTTTTCTTGGTTAGAGTTCTTGCCCAGTTTCTAATCCAAATATCAAAAAAATACTTTAATCAAGAAGCATCATCTAGACAAGCAAAAAATATTGTTTTGTTAATTTCAAACTTGTCAAAATTAAGTGTGTTTTTCCTTAAAACAAGCTAAATATTCTTGTTTTCGCTTTGGCATGGGATTATTTTGCTTGTAATACTCACTTAATTTGAGTATAACTCACCTAATTTTGATATATTATTCCTGAAAACAAGACAATATTTTTATTGTCTACAAATGCTTCTTGATTTAGACATTTTTAAACATTTAACTAAAAACAAGAATAAAAATCATTCATTTTTTGCATTGCAGTATCAAAATGGTAGCACCTTTGACTAATTTTGAACGTGAGAAAACCTTGCTTGTGATTTATATTAATACATTTATACATTATATCTCATTTTAATATTAGCCTTTGACAAAATCGCTGAATTGTTGTAAGATGTAACAGTACAAAAAACTGGTGGGTCTACGAAAATAGCAACAACAACAGAGACATTTTGCGCTTGATGTTGTCAAAATTAAACGCAAGACATACTGTTGCCTTGTAGGTATTTTCCAATGCTTCAAGTAGCTTGAAAACATCCACCTGTGTGCCTGATATCAATGACAATTGGCCTGTCCTCTGGGGCACGTCACTGTTTTGTATGTGTCCCACCCTATTATAGCCCAAGGACATCAGCACGGCCCCTCTGTAACTTAACACCTATGTAAAATAATACTACATCTATTATTCATACTAACATGATGGAGCAATTCAAAACAGCCCAGAAGACAGGCACCTATGAAAATGATGACCAAACACTGAAAGAGTGCTGAATTATTGAGGCGGCCATCAGCTGCGCTTTAGCAGTGTAAAGGGATGCTGAATAAGGCACTGACTGGAAGTCCAGAATGCCTTGCAATGTTCTTAAAAGGTTAGGACCAAACTGGCGGTATTTGCTTCATCAGTTTTGGGAACGCTACTCATAAAAGTTACATGACAGCAAAGCAATACTTTTAGAACAGTAGTTATTTACATATAAAAGTTACAGATATGTATTACATATTTAAGTCATTAAGATTAAGATATTAATGCCAATCCCAATTCTATTTTTTTACCCCTACTCGTTCCCTTTGGCCCTTGAAACAGAGTGTGAAGGCGAAGGGCTTCAAAATGTACCCCGAAATGGGACATTTTTGGTATTTATCTTCAGGAAACTATGTTGTGCATTTACACCGTGGCCATAACACACGAAAACAACATTAACATTATACCAGACACTGTAAAAGTGACAAAACTGAAAGTATGTTGTTAGACTACAATACAAGAGTTTCTAATCCATTCTTATGTATTACAGATAGCGAAATTGAGCTTTTTTATAGTTTTTTAAAAGCATGACCATGAAACATGAACGCCGTTATGATTGTATTATAACATATTCTTGTTTGTTGTAAATATTCGCAATGATGACAAAACAATATATAATTTGTACATCTTCTGACTCAAGTGTGCAGCTATGTTGTTTCGAGTGTGGTCCTGGAAAATCTCAGTTTCAAATGCTATCTAGCCTTTTCCGAGTTTACTCATTTCATTTGCACATTAAATTAACTTCATTCGCACATCACATTAATTTCACAATAGATGCAGATTCGTGTCATGGGCATGGCTTCTGTATGCCCAGTGACTCTAGCTTTATTGCTAAATAGCTAACATGGATTTTATTGAGAGAATAGCTGTGTTTACGTGCTTTAGGAAGGCTGATAAACTAACGCTATCTCACGGGCAATTCGTAACTTTTTAAAAAGTGGCTAATTCGTATGAATTCGTATGATGTAATTCGTGCATTTCAGTACGATTTGCTCATCAACCAATGATGGTTGTGTTTAGGGGTGGGGTTAGGTGCCACGCCTCCTTTTTTAAATCGTACATTTTTGTACGACTGAACTCGAATTAGCCACAAAACTGCCAAAATGTAAAATACTTATGTTTTCTCGTGAGATCAGGCTGGATAAACAGCATAGATTCAATCGGCGCCATGTCTGAGTCCAATTGATCCATTCAGGGGTGTACCCAGCTCTGTGAGTTCAACTCCTCCAGAAACTATACCCTGTGCGATGGAAACTTTTATCGGTACTTCTGGCTGAGCCGAGCCCAGTTTGATGAACTGTTGTCCAGTTGCAAGAGGATTTCCCCTCGGAACACCAACAACAGGTGCTGCGTCATAATTACACCCATACAAGAGAAAGCTCCTGCATGGTTATCGCGGATGTCCACTGAAGTTCAGATTTTCCAACTCGAGTGATTTGTGCGCTAAGAAAATGTTCAACTCGTGCCGCTTCATTCGCACGAATCGCGTCATTCTTGATGTCTCATTCGTGTGAATGGCACCACAGGATGTCGATTCACGTCTTTGCATTCACTTAACATATAAATCACTCGCGCTTGACGCTTCATCCACAACTGGTGTGAACGTAGCATTAGCCCTACGCCTTCAAGTTTAAAAGAATTGGGACACCCCTACCTTACCCCTACCATGTGAACACGTAAAATGAGGGGTAGGGACAAGTAGAAGTGCTAAGGGGTAGAATTGGAATTGGGCCTAAATGTAATATTGTAATTCCTGAACAATGAATTATTTGATGAATCTTTTTAAGGGAGTCATCTGAATGAATCTCAAGATAATTGCAACAAACACAAACAAAAATCGAAATAGTTGTTACTAATCATAAACACTCCTTAGAAAAGCTCAGTAAAATGTTTACAACATTGCATTTAAAAATACAATAACATTTATTGCTATACTGTACTGTATAAGCTACAATAAGTAGTAAAACAGCTACATTGAAACATTAAACTTCTGTTCAAAGTGAAGTTTATATAATATTATATGTCTTTCCAATAAATATATACATCTCAATAAGTAAATAAATAAATGATAGGCTTCCTACACACTCCTGCCACCATCACTGGTCAAACAAACTGATCCAGTCCCAGACTCAGGCCAATGGGTGTTAGGTTAATCCGTGTGCTTAAACAAACATTGTTTACTCTTAAAAGGAAAGTGTAAAAACATTATGTAATTATTTCTCCATATAAGTTCTGATAATAGAAAGTATTTTAACAGACAAAAAAAATCTGGCCTCACTGAGAGATTTTCTGTGCATTTAGCACATTTTAACATTCAACAACAAACATTTAGTGTAGCAACCTGGTCTGCTCTTAATACAGTCCTGAAACGGCTGCATAAGACGGTCAAATTTCATTATTTGAATCTAATATCAACAGGGCTAGCCATATAAACATCCTTTCGTAACTATACTGCCACTGCTAGGATAACAGACTTTTTTTTCCAAACCATTTCCCTCAGCTCTGGGCAATCCGAACACAAGGGTGGACCTCTAAGTGGAATTTATGGCTCTGAGGCTCTAGTGAGCGCCACAAAAGCAACTGATGTCACTCCAACCTACGCAACCCCTCAAAAAATGACCATGTGACTCTAAACACAAAAAAATTAAAAGGCCTTGTTCACAAACCGAGAGCATTATATGCAAATACTGATGGGAATGAAAGTTGTGTTATGTTAATACATTAGGCAGATGGTCGTGGAGCGGATGATGGCTAAACGAATAAATAAACAAATACAAGACTGTATTGTTTTTGCTGAAAGTTTATCCAGCGTGGCCGGAATTAATGCCGTCCACAAAAGAGTCCCGACAGGCAGAGCATGAAATGGGAATGGTGGGGTGTGGGAAAAGAGACGAGCGAAAGAGAGGCTCCCATCTATTGTTTTCATTGTCTGGGATCAGAAGCTGGAATGAGAGCCGAGAATAGGGGGTAGAGCAAGAGAGAAAGGAGAAACACTCTGAATCCATATAAATGCTCTTGACACGGAGTGCAAAGATGAATTACAGGTATCCATTTAGCCAAACCAGCTAAGTGGGGGATGGGCAACTGAGCAAGTATAGTGGAGGGAAAAAAGAAGAGTGATAGAAAATAAAAACATCAGTTCTTTTAATACCATCTCATCCCTTTGCCTCCTCCCTGCCTTGAGCAACTCTGCGAGAATCAGTTTATGGTCCTGGAAAGAGGATCTGAATCACACAAGCAAACAAACTAGAATACATATGCTCAGAAGGAACCATTCAAAGAGACATGCACTATACTGTATATCATAGACCAGATATCATGCTGTCAGATAAGACCATAACAGCTGTGCTTGGTTCCAGGCAACAGGATCAAACCAAAATTGCTGTATAAATGAAACTCTCAAAGTAAAGAGCCTTTCATGCAATTACTCAACACACACAACCACTACGCTTGTCTATGCAAGATCACTGATATTCAGTTTAATGCTTCAAATAACAACTAGTCATTAAACTCCACTCAATTGCAACCATTGCCGATTAGTGATCAAATCATGCTTTGGAATGGTTCTTTCAACTAAGGGTGCTTTCACACCTGTAGATCGCTTGTTTTGTTCCGAAAAAAGGGATTAAAATTGTTATGATCGTTATTTTAGTTCTTGGTGTGGTTCGCTTTGACACGGCAAAATTTCTAAACGAACCAAAGTTATGGAAAAATTATCTGATGGTAATTTCGGTCAATTTTCCTAACAGATAAACAGCACGTGGGGTCCCACTTTATATTAAGTGTTGCTTATACCTGTGAACTTACAGGGTAATTAGATGTGTAAGTAGTATGTAACTACAGTGTATGTACACACTGGTACATAGTATTTACTTGTGTAATACTAGTGTAACTACACTCATGTAACAACCCACTGAATAGTATGTGTAAGTACAAATGTGTAACAGGACATTGGTAACAACACTAGGAAAGTACACATCTGTAACAAGAATTATGTAAGTGCATTGTGTAACAACATGTACTTGCAGATGTTTTCCCACTTCCACACCTGTTTCCAGATCATGTACTTGTGAACACTGTATGGCAGAACTAATGCTGCATTAGAAGGTTTCACCTTGTGATACCAGTGTACTTACATGGTAAATCCACAGGAACTGTCCACTCAATATAAAGTGTAAAATGGTCACAAATTAAAATGTAACTTGTAGAAATATCTTCTATGCAACACTTTAATAACAGTGTAGTTACATGGTAACTCCACAGGAACGGTCCACAATATAAAGTGTTAAATAAAATTCATTTTCGTTTCAGCTTAGTCCCTTTATTAATCTGGGGTCGCCACAGCGGAATGAACCGCCAACTTATCCAGCATATGCTTTACACAGCGAATACCCTTCCAGCTGCAACCCATCTAAGCCGAAAAGAAAATGAATGAATGTATGAACAGTAATTTGTGACCATTTTACACTTTATATTGAGTGGACAGTGAAACCTTCTAATGCAGCATTAGTTCTGCCATACAGTGTTCACAAGTACATGATCTGGAAACAGGTGTGGAAGTGGGAAAAAATCTGCAAGTACATATTGTTGTTACACAATGCACTTACATAACTCTTGTTACAGATGTGTACTGTCCTAGTGTTGTTACCAATGTCCTGTTACACATTTGTACTTACACATACTATTCAGTGGGTTGTTACATGAGTGTAGTTACACCTGTAATACACAAGTAAATACTATGTACCAGTGTGTACATACACTGTAGTTACATACTACTTACACATCTAATTACCATGTAAGTTCACAGGTATAAGCGACACTTAATATAAAGTGGGACCCAAAATTCTCTCTACATTATATTACATAGCCATAATACACTGTGATATATCCTGGTTTGTTAGTTCGTTGGATTGTTTTGCCTTCTCACTACAATCGATTCGCTCCAGAGTTAGTTTCGATCAAGCTGAGCCCATCTCATTCAGGCGATCTCGGATTGATTGATTTGTTGTGGATCTGAGCACGATTGCTGGATTCACATTTGGCAAATGAACCGCACTAACTGGGCAAATGAGATCTGTGTGTGAATCAAGCATCTGTGTGTGAAAGCACCCTTAATTTCCCTTTTTTTCCACCAGCACAAACCAGTTGCTACTTCAGAGCCAGTGCTGTTGCTGGTTTGGAGCTAATTCCTCTGATGAGCCTTCTAAGAACGGCTTTGCTTTTCCTGGATAGAGAGCCACTGTGCCAAGTGTGACATCACTACATATGTCTCATCTTTACCAGCAACACAAACACACAAGCTTAACATCCATACCTGTGCTATTAATGTTAAGAAACTTTGCAAACCTAGTGATAATAACAGCAGCCCATTGTAATTTGTATATAATACAGTGGATGGAGAATAACCTGTTCATGCAGTGTGCTATAATTGGAATAGACAGACATTACTGACTATGTGTTCAGCATTATGTTTGACTGCTATTTCAAATACAGTGCTCAAACTGGGGTTGTTTTATTGGTCACAGTAACCCTGCCCTCACCCCCTGAAGCAAGCAGTTCTTACTTCTTACCCACCAGTGCTACTTAAGAACCACTTTTCCTGTTTCAGAGCTGGTCCTTTGGATGTCAAAAGACAAAGAATTGATTTGGAAGGCTCTGGCTCCAAATCAGCATTGGAACTGCCTTGGTGGAAAAGGGTTACTGATCCGGAACTAAGAACGGACTGTGTCAGATAGTGTAAAACAACAACAACAACAACAGCTTGGTTTGACCATTGGCATCAACATGTGGTGCAACATTTCTTAAATGTACAACAAAACATGGAAATAAAAGTGTTCAGCACTGATCTCCAAAGGAAATGTGCTCTCCACTTGTGATATGGTCTTCAATTCCAATCCAAGAAAAGTTAGGGGAAAGAGAGGGGGGAGCCTATCCAGGCGATCCTAACCTTGAACAACTTGCATTTCCCATCAACTTACATTGGTGCAAGTTTAAGACATGTACCAAATAACTTCCACGTTTAAACCTACCTCAGGACTGACTCCACACGAGAAAGAAAAAGTGAATTATTAAATTTTACAGCTCATTACTTGGACAAAAGAGGAATCGACTCTGGAGGGGAAGAGGATTAGTGGTGAAATGAAGCCAGTGATATGTAGTTGGGGCCATTATCTTTCCCAGTTATCTGGATGGCGCGATAAGTAAATAACCATTGCGGGAGTAACCCCTGGGGACGTAGAATCAAAAAGCGCTGCGATTAGCATAATCTCTCTTGTCTTTCACAGAAGTCTCACTTTCCCCCTCTCACACATTCGGGGAAACGATGTTCTTTCGTAGGAAACTCTGTCAGGCAGAGATAGAAGTCGGCACGCTGTTTATGTGAGCTTATGTAAGCAGAACTAACTGATATCTGCAAATATCAAAGGGGTATCTCTCATATCGCTTTTCAATTTGCACCACTTTCCTTTTTAATTAGCGTTTTAAGCAGCATCTCCAGTGAAGACGATAATTTGGAGAAGTCCTCTAAGCCTCATGGTTCCTAAAAAGACAATGCAGGGATGACTTATAAGTCTCTGGTGCATTTATTGCATCTACAGGTTGGCATAGAGTAAAATGTACCTTTGATTTTAGGATTAGGGTCACATAGCCAGGGGTTCTTAGCTGGTACACAAGACTTTGTCAAGGTCTTGCAAATGCTGAGGAAAACACAAATGACCTCAGACTTTCACAACTGCCTTTGCTCTAAATATAAAATTACAAAACGGAGTGCTGGAAAGGAGAAAAGGTTAGACAGGAAAAGGGTGAACACGTTGCGTTTCCTGCACCGGGTCTCAATCAGAGAGAATGGACAGATTAGTGAATTGATTCTGCACCCGTGTTTACCCAAGAGCGCAGAAATTTCCCTTCCCTCACACCATGCTCTTATCTATATTATTTCAGTTTGTTTTTAACAAACAGCAGCCTCGTAATAACCGTAGGGGCCACTGCTTGCTTTACGTTTGTGAATAAATGGCCATAAAGCATTTAATTTCAGACTTTTTAACAGTCTGTAATAAATATTTTCAGATAATAACTGAAGGTGAAGTTGGCTTTATGGCACTGTAAATTAGCTCCCAGTTTTATCAGCATATTCGCAAGCTGTTTAACTAGCACACAGATGTCATAATAACGTCCTGAAGAATAACCTTGTTGTTCCAGCGATTGCGCCGTAGTCCTATTACCCAGGGAGCTGTTACACACACACACGCTCACCTTCCTCTCGTGAATCTTTAACTGTTTAGTGAGCGGCATGCACAGAGGACAGACGAATTGCCCCAGGCGTGACTGTCACACCAGCCATTATTCTCCCGTTGACTTCCATTCTCTCTCAGGCCTTCAGCTGCAGAGGTTTTCCCTCGTAATTCACCCACATTAGCCCTCCTAACTAAAACCCCCTCCCTCAGCTCCTGCACCCAAATAAAAGAGGAATGAATGCACACCAATGCAGCTATTGGAACAGACAATATTCTCATGCACACCGCCCCATCGCTTTTTTGTGTCACATACTTGGGTCCAGTCAGTAAGAATGCCAATAGTCCGCCAGCTTCAGGGGGGCTTAGTTAAGACTTCACATGTCTATGATTAATGAAAATAAAATGCAACGGGGAGCGAGACACCACCCCCGTTTGCCCCCAGAAGGCTTAGGTTTGTGTGGAAGCAGCGGCATGATAATTACTGATAAATCCGAGGTCTCAATGAAGCGCACTTTCCCTAATCTCACTGGAAACATCACAAAAGGTCCGGCTCTCTGGCTCTGACACTTGACAGTGCTGGTCTTTGCTCTAATTTCTGTTGGCCTGCGGCGGACAGACAGCATCCATTGTCAAAAGCCACTCAGTGGCAAAAAGAATCGGACTGTATTTTTTGCCGGGCTAATTCCTATTGTGTGACTAGCACACAATGACCTATGTCCATCTCCTTTTCAGAATATGTAGTCTAACATCGTCTCTTTTCTCTTGAGTTGTTGCTGCTCACAAACCCTGCTAAAACCTGCATACTGTCTGTGGGGTTTGTATGCGGGTCACCAGCATAGGATGTTGGTAGATGATAGGGATTTATCCTCGCCATTAACAAACAAGACCAGTGTCATTTTGGCTTAGGGCAGGGAATTAGGCGCACACACAGTTTTGTCTGTTTATAACAGAAGTTGCTTTTCAAGAGTTCACACTTATTGCTTGACAATAATAGCAGGATTGGCATACTGTACCAGGAGAGAACCCCAAGCTCGGAGATAATTGAGCCCAGGGCTGCCACCTGGTCAATGAGCATGTAAGTGTGTACAATATCAGGTAGTTCTCGAAAGCTGCCCCTGGTAAAGGAGGAAAGGGGGAGATGGGGTAGATGGGGGGATTCTTCAAAAAAATGAAGATAAGGGAATATTGCTAGTCTGGCAAAAATCAATAGTGATTTTTGAATGATCTGATTTCTGGCTTACTGACGATTCCAGATGAGAGACCAGCTGCGATAAAATCACGTGTCCCTCTCGAAATTAGTTTGTGAAACGTCACTTAGATGTATCATATATTTGGTTCTTTTTAGTTTCTCCCTTATTTTTTTATATCCTTGACTACCTCTGCATATCTCTTGAGAGACAAGATACAAGTTATATATGTGTTTTTACAAACCCCCTAAATTTTAGGCTAGTTTTTTCCTCGTTTTCACATTACATAATTACATACTATAAAGCTACAGTCCTTCTCCTTTAAGAATAGCATGACTGTGTAAAAAACTGGTGGGGGATTTTCAGACCAAGGCCACTGTTTACACTTGCACACACACACACACACACAACGACACTCTTAAATCCCCAGGTTGTGTATATGCATGGGAAGGTGGGGAGTGTCGCGCTGGTCAACATTTCTCGAGGATTATTTGATTAATGCTGAGGGCTGCAGTGTGTTTAGACAGGGTCACGACCCCTGGGCATCCATTTAATCAAATCTCTCTTTTTCTCAGCTCACCCAGAGGAGGTCAAAACTAATACAGCCTCCCCTGTCTCCTTTTTTCTCTCTTGCTCTCTTTAATACGTCTAGCCGGTTTCAAATGCATGAGTGAGAGGTGTGCACGCATGTGTGGGTCTGACCAAGAAAGCAGACACATAAGGAAAACTGGGGTTGAGGGTTTGGTTTGTGCGTGTATGTGCTTAGCTCCACTTCATGGACAAAACTGGCCCCAGAGTTAGTCACAAAACTGTCTAGTGATATCCACGAAGATGAGTATGTATATCTATCTATCTATCTATCTATCTATCTAGATAGATAGATAGATAGATAGATAGATAGATAGACAGACAGACAGACAGACAGACAGACAGACAGACAGACAGACAGA
>CAIGQQ010033964.1:365885-380556 GCA_903798035.1 Danio albolineatus | reverse complement strand
ATTCTGTTTATTAATGATTGTATTTTTTATTATATGCACTGTAAAAAAAAATCTATTATTTTATGGTTTATTTCCAAAAAAAAAAAATTCTGTAATTTAACAGCCGTTATTTTACTTTTTTTTTTCGGCACCCCAGCTGCCGGAAATAAACCATAAAATTACAGATTTTTTTACAGTTTTCATTTATTAAATTATGTAAAAATAAATTTCACTCTAACATTTACTCTTCACTCTTCCAAATAAAACTATTTAAGTCATCTGATGCTATTGTTTTTATATTGCACTGTATATCACAGAAAAAATTTCACAATGTCAGATTTTTACAACATCGTGCCATAAAGTCTACCTCTCTCATCTGAAGAATATCAGGATATATGAGAAACTGAAAGAATTTCAAATCCTTTTTTAATTAAGTACATGGATAAATGTCTGGTGAGAATTTACTAATGCAAAACCTATAAAAACAGATCTCGATTCGGTAGGTTATTATATTTATATATTTATTAAAATTACAACTACTGTCCTTTTTTCTTTTTTAAATGCTTGTCATTCACATCCTCTCATAGCTTAAGTTTTTTTTTAGTAGTTTGCTCAACTTTAAAGTGTGGAGCATGAATGCTAATTAAATTACAAGCTTGCCACGATGTACTGACTTTATAATGACATCATTTCACATGAATATTTGAACGTTGCTTTGTGATAAATATGAACGTGCTCATTTTTGCAACCTTATAATAATCAATTTGCCAAGCACAAACTGTAATCTGCTTGGCAACTGCCCTCACGGAGCGACTTTATTTGAAAGCCGAATCTTTCTGAACTCATCTTGAGGTGACGTGCAAACTTTCCGCGCGGCCCTAAAATAATTTATGAGCACTTTGTGAGTGACAAGCTCACAATGCTCTATAGGAAATTAATCTCATAACTTGTTCAGCGTTTTGACAACGCTGTTGCCTAACAGCTCAGATTAAGGGAGACACCATCCAATTATGTGTCAGTGTTAGCAGGCAAATAATAGCACTCATCATTTTGAGAACTATTGTTGAGGAAGAAATGCCGAACAATGCTAAGGACTACATTTTGGACGGAAACGGCACTGAAGCGAGAGGCTCTTGACAGGAGAGGCGTGAAACTGCTACATCTGTGACAGGAATTTTGCCGAAGTTCTTTTAACGGTAGCGTTCGCATTTTGCTTCGTCGAGAACAATTGGAGCCCACGGACCATAGAGGTGCGGTAATCAAACAGTACTGACTTTCTCTTTTTCTTCCCAGTTCCAGAACGGCGGGCGGAGCGACTACCTGCCACTCAGTCGACGGAGAATGCGTATCGCGGCCTGACGTTATAATTAAACTATCCTGTAAGACATTCACAGACCTGCTGACAAGCACGTTCGCATTATGACAAAGTGGTCAGATGTTTGAGACTTATTCCTAAAGCTGCTATTAGGGAGGACCTGACAAGTCGAGCGAGGAACACACACACACACACACACAAAAGTGCTTTGTGGGCGTACTGGGCGGCATGAGCTTGCTGTGGCATAAAATATTTCAGTGCTGTGTTTAAAAGTTGAAAACAGGCTTCAAATTTGGTTGTTTTCTTTCATTTTCAGTTTAATAGAATAATAACATGAGCTATTATGTTACCAAAGTACCTTTGAGGTTTTTTTGACTCATCAAGAGCAGATGCACTCAGTTCAATTCTCAACATTAACTCCTATGATCCATCATCCTATGGCCAACTTTATCATCCATCATAAGTGAATTTGCATTTTAGCACTCTAGGCCCCTGGCTACAGAGTCCATCTTGTGCACGCTGTCCCCCTGAGGGCCCCTCGGGCCCCTCCGGCCTAGCGACAGCAGAAGAAATGAGGGAAAAGAAGATTCTATTACAAATGACAAAAGAGCAAAAGACCCAACCTCCGGTGAGCTCTATTATTTAACATACATTATAACCAAGATCCTGATTTGTCAAAAAAGATGGAGGATGTTCGCAACTGCTTGGAGCAGTGATCTATCTGACAAATGTACATCTGAACACATTGGAAACTTTGATGTTTGTTCACTTAAGTTCTGCCTCAAAAAGGTCAAGTTTGACGGTATATTGTTATCGCAGAATAAAGCCAAGACAGGATTATTAGCTGTTGTATAAACCTGAAGACTTCATTCTGCAGACATAACCCCCTGGATGCACTTTTTACTGCTTATTACATGGCTACTTGCCACAAGACTTGGACAGATTAGACAGAAAAAAAACACTGTTCTGAGTCATAATAGTTTATTAGCTCTTTAATTAAATCCAAAGATAACAGACACAAAAACGGCTGATTGGAGCATACACTAACCTACTTATTATTCAGTCACAGGATAAAGGCAGATTAGTGCTTAACAATCAGAACTCACCTTTAGCCCCCTCATTCCACAACTGTATTTCCGACATGATACCTTTCATTCAGATGGAGAGACTCCGATTTTCAAGGACTAGCTTCATAAGAAAATCGTTGGCTACTTGGGGTCAATTTTTTTTACTTCTTTGACAAATCTAAATCTCAAAAACAATCCAGTGACCCCTCCGAGGTTTAAGTTATATAACCTCTCTAGTTTTGATTGTATGTTTAGTGACTATGATGCGTTGTTGTTATTGTTGTTGTTGTTGTTTTTGTCGCTTTTCTTTTTTATTTTCTTTATATTTTATTTTCTTTATTTTCTTTATATAGTATGAGCCATTGTTTGTTCTTGTTCAGTACGTTTATTTATAAAACCTAAAATAAAGTGGTAAAACTTTACTATAAGGTTCATTAGTTAATGCATTTACTAACATGAACTAATCATGAACAACACTTGTACAGCATTTATTAATCATAATTGAATATTTACTAATGCATTATTAACATCCAAGTCCATGCTTGTTAACATTAGTTAATGCACCATGAGTTAACATGGGCTAACAATGAACAACTATATTTTCATTAACTAACGTTAACTAACATGAACAAATACTGTAGTAAATGCATTGTTCATTGTGTGTTCATGTTAGTAAATGCATTAATTAACATTAATTAATGAACCTTATTGTAAAGTGTGACCAATAAAGTAATAAAAAATGATATGAAAATTTTTTATTGATGGTCAAGATGATTGGATGAGCCTGTGTTGATAGTTTCAGCAGTTGTTATCTGGGAATAACATACCTTGAAATGTCGTGACTGACCAATCAGAATCAAGTATTCCAGAGAGTCATAATAAATGTTCTTGTTTGTCAAATTCTGTTAAAATGATTTTAGAGAATGCAAAGCAACTCCCAAAACATACTACACATCAACAATTCAAGACATGTAAAGTCATTTTTTTAAAGAGTAAGCTTTAAATTTCCACATTTCTCCATGCCACTGTTTCAATTTACTAGAACTTCTACGTTAAGTTGCATTGAGAGAATCTACATTGTAAAAGCGCTATAGAAATAAACATTAATTAAAATGAATTTTGTAAAATGAAAATGAATGAAATAATGTAAACAATTTTAGGCAGAATATTGTATTTCCTGCTGAAGGACATCTCATTAAATATGTCAACTGCAGTTTGAACTCAGCATTTTGAAGAGAAGGAAACTCACAAAACAATCTAACTTCCAAAAACAACAGTTTGAGACCACACAAGCATGCCATGCGTTGACACAGTTGCGTTTTGCTTTTAGTTCTACAAAAAGGAAACATTAAATGGTCAATTTCCTGTATGTGACCGTCTCCCCTTCTACCTTACATATCTGACCACTCCCTGAACTGTGACCATAGGGCAGAGAGGAAAAGAGAAAGGAGATAGATAGCACACCAGTGAGGGAGAGAGAGAGAGAGAGAGTTACTGCGGCTCTTTCAAAGGTGAACTCTATCTGCGCTGCTGCTATAGTGAGCAGAGGCGGGTAATAAAGAATGCCGGGCCTGACAAGGAAGGTCTGGGCGCAGGTGTTAAATCAGGCAGTGCGGAGGGCAGCCGTATGCACAGGCTGATTTATGGGCCCTTCCAACCCGTGTGTTTTAAACGTGACCTTGCGTTTACACTAACCCTGACCCGCTTCTTCACCGGCCCATTTTACCATGCGCTTCTGCTCAAATACACACGAGTTAATTCTCATGCAATACTTCCATACTTAGGGATGTGTCGGTGTGTGATGCCATGTATGTATATGTTTATGACTCGGGTGTCCTTCAGCTGCTGAGGATGTGTGCACTGGGGTTGGACGAGAAGGTGTGAGATGAAAGAAACGTGCATTTATTTACATCCACTTCTTCTTTATGCATTAGCTATGAAGATCGGATTTATATGTTGGGGTTTTGTGCATAAAAATAGAAAGTGTGCGGCCTTTAAGGCTATGCTTGCCTGAAAACGATGTAGCAAAAACAATTTGTGTATTTGTGTATTTATTTATATAGCACATTTGTGTATACAGTACACCCAAAGCTCTTCACAATCATGGGAGGGGGGTGGGGGGGTGGGGGGGTGTGTGGTCTTTCCACACCACCACTGCAGTGTGCAAGATACCACACACCAGCTAAAGGAGGAGTGGACAGACAGTGATGGAGCCAATTCTGTTAATGGGGATGATAGAACGTCATGATGAATAAGGGCCGATGGAAGGAATTTGGCCAGGACACCGAGGTTACACCCCTACACTTTACAAGAAGTGCCAAGAAGATTTTTAATGACCACAGAGAGTCAGGACCGTAGTTTAACATCTCACCCGAAAGACGGTGCTCACTGACAATATAGTGTCCCCTTCACTATACTAGGGCGTTAGGACCTGCTGGCAAAATGGAAATGTTTGTCCCTTGCATTTTAAAAAGGTTTCAAATTTAAACTGCAATTTTTTCACAACTATCCGCGTTTACACTTCCATCAAAAAGGCCAAAACACTGTATTATGCCTGCCAGGTAAGTAGTTAGTAAACAATATCTGTAAGGAAATGACAATGTGCCGTCAAGATGCATCTCCACTGTGGGTTGTAATGTAAAGTAAATCAACACTTAAATCCAGTTTTAGCAAACACCCGAGCAATAACAACACTACCACATGTGTACTCCGCTAATGTTGTGTGCTTTTTTACTCTTGCCTTTAATCTGTACCTCCCTCAACACAATACATGCACACAGATGATGTCATCATTTTCTAAAACTCTCTCAACACGAGAATAGCAACATAGCAACAATAAAAGCAACAATAAAAACTTTCACTTTGTAACCCGTTTTCAGATTTCTGCATTTTCAGTCACAAAACAGTTGTTGTGTGAACAAACAGGCAAAAAGTTAGCCTTTTTTGGCTGAAAACATTGTTGTTTCTCGTTCATTCATTCATTTTCTTTCAGCTCAAGCACCCGGAGAAAACCCATGCGACCACAGGGAGAACATGCAAACTCCACAAAGAAATGCCAACTGGCCCAGCCGAGGCTCGAACCAGGGACCTTCTTGCTGTGAGGCGATTGTGCTACCCACTACACCTTCATAGAACTGCTGTTCATCACTTTTAGTCTAAATACAGATAAAGATGTGCAGTGTGCACTACTGGTCCCACATGCACTAGCGATGTGAATACCCAGGTAGTAATGAAGGTTTAGGGCAGCATGGTGGCTGAGTGGTTAGTACTGTCACCTCACAGCAAGAAGGTCACAGGTCTGAGTGCCAGCTGGGCCACTTGGCATTTCTGTGTGGAGTTTGCATGTTCTGGCATCGGTTTCCTCTGGGTGCTCCGGTTTCCCCAAAATCCAAGGACATGCACTATAGGTAAATTGAATAAACTAAATTGCCTGTAGTGTATGTTTGTGAATGAGTGTGTATGGATGTTTTCCAGTACTGGTTTGCAGCTGGAAGGGCATCTGCTGTGTAAAACATATGCTGGATAAGTTGGCAGTTCATTCCGCTGTGGCGACCCCTGATGAATAAAGTGACTAAGCTGAAGGAAAATGAATGAATGAATAATGACGGCATAAATGACTGGACAAACTCACACTGAGTTTACAAACAGTGACTCGGTTTTGTCAACTGCAGGTTTGTGTTCATGGTGGTAAGTACAATTCCATTATTTGCATGTTACTCCCACTTTCGCTTTCACGTAAAAGAGTCCTTACTTTAGCACTGACTGATGGGACATTGAATCACATTACTGTACATTCATACACGCACAGATAAAAGATACAGGGAGCATATAAACATGCAACTTTCCCACACACAGAGAGAAATTACATGACATCATGTAATTTATTACACTGCAAAAATGCAGGATTCCACACAATTCATTGATGTTGTCCCAACACAAATCAATTAAGTTAACGTAACACATATAAAGTTGATTAAACATAAAACAATTAAGTTGTCCACCAAAAAATGTATGCTACTTGACACATGTAGGGGACATGCTGACAAATGTTGGTATGCATCGGACATTTCAGACCAATTAGCATCAGTTAATGCATCTCTGGCCATTCAACCGAAAAGGAAAACCATTCAAAAGGAAAAACTGTGTAGATTCATTTTGATTAACATTAAGATTTACAGCAAGAAGGTCGCAGGTTTGATTCTCGATTGGGTCAGTTGGCATTTCTGTGTGGAGTTTGCATGTTTTCCCCATTTTGCGTGGGTTTCCTCCAGATGCTTCAGTTTCCCCCACAGTCCAAAAACAGGAGCTACACTGTGGGTGAATTGGATGAACTAAACTGGCCGTAGTGTACACGTGTATGTGTAAATGTGAAAGTGTATGGATGTTTCTCCAGTGAAGGGTTGCAGCTGGAAGGACATTCACTGCGTAAAACATATGGAGGATAAGCTGGTGGTTCATTCCACTGCGGCGACCCCTGATTAATAAAGGGACTAATCCGAAAAGAAAATGAATTAATGAATCAATCAATCAATGAATCAATGAGTGAATGAATAAGCTTAATTGTTGCCTCTAAATATTTGAGATTGTGAGAAATATATGTGTATGCATTTTCATGCGTGTGTCTCCCACACTGCAAACTAGGCCATTAGAATAACCATTTGTACACCAGATCAGATAAAGTTAACACCAGATTACTCCGCTTCATGTGGTGTCACACAGCTCTACCAAACGCATCAGTCCACTTTTGAAGTTATTAAACTGTGAGCTGTGTCCATTCAGAGTCGTCCAAATGGCTCCACACACACTCTGAATATCAAAGAGGCACCGTGTACCCAGCGCAGGGGCGACTGAAGGAAACTTTGAGGGGAAAATTAATGGGCTGAAATGGTTACGAGAGATATTAGCACTGCCGTGTGAGCATCCCGGGATATGCATTTGCTAAAAATGCACGCACACACACTCACACTTTCCCCATGTGTAGCCGGTGTGTGTTATGAGCTGCGCAGGGCTCGTAAAAGGTGGATCGTGCCTGCGGTTGGGGTTTTGGGCTGGGTTTTTATGGCAGGTGAGGGTGTGTGAACAGCTCTCCTCTGACTCGCAGTCTGCACCGTGCCAGCATGCCTGGTGCCAGTCTGGCAAAATCACTAGCGTTGAGGGTGCTTCTTTCTGCAGAGTGCTGCATTTACGAAAACATACACTCGCAGCATGCTGAATTAAAGTGCTTATATTTAGTAATATTATAGTAACACAATACAAATATGCTGATGTGAAAACACTGCACGGTTTTCCAATGTACTTCATCGGAACATGTTAACGTGTTAACGTTTACCCAAAATTCATGTTCTATTTGTTTCAAACTTACCATTTATTTTGATGAAATTTTTTTTTAATATTTTTAGAAATGCCAGTAAGAATTTATTTCTTTTTTCCTACCATGCTCAATAGTTACCATCAACTGTTTGGATATTTGAAAATATTTCCTTAAGTGTTCAACAGAAGAACAAAACTTGTGCAGGTTTGAAACAAGAGGATGACAAATAAATAAAAAATATATATGTGTGTGTATATATAACGTACACTTGAATGATCATAAAATAGCATATTCACTGCTAAAAATAAAAATAAAAAAACTTTTTGGTGTAGTAAAATCTAATAAATGTAGGGTCATGATTTTTAAACTGCAACATTAAATGTCAAGGATAAATAGAATTTCCTAAGTAAAATATTTTATACTTACACATTGATTTGAAGTAATAGATGAAATGAGTGGAAAGAGTTAAATATTATAATATAAAATTATTTGTGATATTTACATATTACTAAAAATAAGAACTTGACATTACTTGATTAAAAGACTCTAGGACCTAATTAAAACGCTCGACTCTGCATTTCTCATTTCATATCAGGTAAGTTCACACTATGCTGGATCATGCACATTACTCGTTTTTGATTGCAGCAATGATTTCAGTAAAAACAGTTAACATGTACATCCAGTAAACAGTAAACATGTACATCCACATATCCTGACATACAGGTGCAGTTCGCTGTCAAAATGTAGTTGTTTTGTTTGTTAATGATTACCCAGGCCTTGTACAGCTCTGTCTTCTTTCCTTGTCTTTGGCTAGGCAGAACCTTGGTTTTTAGCACTACATGAATCTGGTAATCATGGAACACTATTTCTTGCACATGACCACACCGAACAAAATCGTAGGCATCCAACGGCTCGTAGGCCTTTAACTTCTCTCTTGTAAAATCACTTTGAGTTTCAATGAGATAGTTGTATATTTCGGGCTGGATGCTTGGCCATTTCGATTTATCCATTGGGAGGTTGCTATCGCAAATGGACCTGTCAGACGAACGCTGCTCACTTTACTGTTAAATTTGCTGAATAACTGTGCTTATCACTGGGTGACAAGCTGTTATAATATGCTGAAAGCATTATGCAAATAATATGTATAATATGTAATTAATATAAGACAACAACAAACTTCGCATCGGATGTCATTCCCTCGCTATAAATGCTAGCGCTCCTGTTTTTTTCTGCAACCTCCCTGTGCACGCATCCTGAATGTTTACTAACTAATTTGTCTATAGCCAATAAAATAAATGGAGCTAATAATATTGACCCTAAAAATAGTTTTCAAAAACATTTACAACTGCTTTTATTCCAGTCCAACTAAACTACGTAAGACTTTTACAGATCTCTTCACAGGAGAGCTATTAATTTTGCCTTCTATTCGAATGTACACAAAGTTAATCAGAAACAGTAGGCTAGATGATGGCACACTTGGAGTTCTTAGCCAGAAGAGATGTTGGCCTATCCCATGACATCATAACAGAATACGTCCGTTTCCAGCGATTCTGCTCAGGGTAAATGAGAAGAGATGATGTGTCATAAACACTAATGATGATGTGGTTCAATCATGAGTCATTTATTGATTGAACTGATGGATTTATATGTGGCTGATGGGCGTCCAATCAATGGACCTGGGTCTTTTCTTAAATGGATGGAGGTTAACACAGCCCTATTACCTGCTGCTTGGTTCTACTGTGTTTTTATTACATGCAAAGCCATCATTCACACACACACATATGCGTCTAGAGATACATTCCCTAGATGCTCTCTCACATGCATACGCACCATTATCACCTTTAACATTCCTAACCACACGTCACACCAGCTGCGTCGTCCCAATGACAGTATCAGCCCGAGCTTTCAACAGCTCCGCCAGCAAATAATTAAAGACCATTATTTACCTTCCGCTAGATGAACAGCTATCTCGCGTCTTTTCCGTATTCCACCTTTTCCTCCCCCCTGCTTTCTTTCTCTCTTATTTCGGTCTCCCCCCGCAGTGACACGTCTATGTCAGCGCCAATAAATCATTCCCAATTTGTTCCTTCTCCACCAACATGAGCTTTAATCTTCATTTACGACTTACGGAAAAAAGGGCTGTTTGTCTAAATCCTCTGATAAAACACTTAAGTAACATGTTTTTTTTTTTTCCCTAGCAATTGTCATTTGGACGTACCGCATATATTTTTCACCCAAATATGGCACATGATAAGAGAATGAAGTGTGAACGGTTTGCATGAGACAAATGTCAAAACGTGATGAATATAAAGTGGGTGTATATTGTAGCACTTGAATAGAAATTGATGCTGAATTTGGAGTAAGTCGAGCATGGTGATTTAAAACTAGTTCGATACATTTACAAAATATACAAGTCATCATTATAGATCAACAAGTTTAATTACTGTATATCTGAGCTGAAAAGTACTAACAAGAATGTTCTTTAGACCCCAACCTAATTCCATTAGCAGAGACAACTGCACCAGAATTGATAGAAAATTTATTTTATTAGTAAATATGTAAACTGAAGTCTTCTACAATCCAAATCACATTCTTCCCTGCTGAGAAAAAACAACTTGAACCAGCCTAGGCTAGTTGGCTGGTTTTAGCTGGTTTTAGCTGGCCGACCAGCCAGGTTTTGGAGGGGTTTTGGTCATTTCCAGGCTAAAAAAAAGGTCTTAAACCAGGCTGGTCAAGCTGGTTTTAGCTGGTTTTCGCTGGTCATTTTTCCAGTCTGACCATAGCTTGATAATATACTGATTGAACCACTGGAGGAATATGATCTGTTTTAATGATGTTTCTTGGAGGACTTTGAACGAATCGGTAACCCTGCTGTCTAAGGAGGACCAGAGAGCTCTCTGATTTTGTATATCTTAATTTGTATTGTTTAGATGAACAAAAGTCTCAGGGTTAGAACGACATAAGGGTGAGTAAATAAATCATAATTATTATTTATTTTACAAACTAACTCTAAATTTAGCAAATTTTGTCAGATGAATCGGTTTAGGAGATCTGCTGGTCAATAATAATCACAGAGCCAAAGGTCAAATGTCAAGTCAACTGATGCTCTGTTAAGCAACAAAAATTTTAATCCACTTTAGAACAATTTCCAATCTCATCCTTTACTGTCTACTCTTAAGAAGAACAAAACCTCCAATCCTTGTCCAACTGATAAATAGATTTGTCTAAAACAGGGGTCACCAATCTCAGTCCTGGAGGGCTGGTGTTCCTACAGGGTTTGGCTCCAACTTGCTTCAACACACCTGCCTATATGTGTCAAGTATACCTAGTAAGACCTTGAATAGCTTGTTCAGGTGTGTTTGATTAGGGTTGGAGCTAAAACCTGCAGGACATAGGCCCTCCAGGAACAAGTTTGGTGACCCCTGGTCTAAAACTTTAGGCCATGTCCACACTAATACATTTTTGTTTAAAAACGCATTTTTATCTCTGTTTTAGCCTTCCGTTCACACTGAGACAGTGTGTTCAGGAAACAAAAACTT
Source organism: Danio albolineatus (assembly GCA_903798035.1). Classification (NCBI taxonomy): domain Eukaryota; kingdom Metazoa; phylum Chordata; class Actinopteri; order Cypriniformes; family Danionidae; genus Danio; species Danio albolineatus. The sequence goes on along the minus strand of CAIGQQ010033964.1, from coordinate 369,345 downwards.
TTTGAAAGTGCAGTCCAAAGTGGAGTATTTTTAGTGGATACACTAAAACACAGGCTTTCGAAACGCTTTTGATGATGCGCTTTAATTATGAAGCAGTCATGTGACCAATTCAGCTAACATGCTGAATGACACTGTAAAGCAAACATTCTGGATGCTGTCCGTTTTGACAACTTTATTGAAGATGTCAGTGTCAGTTTGTACATGCTCCATATTGCCTCTCTTCAAAGGACACGGAACATTTAATGGGAGCTGTTGTTCAGAGGCGGAAGCAGACCACAATTGCGTCATTTTGCCGCAAAGTTTCAAAGTGACGGAAAGTACATAAACGATTGGCGAATATAACGCAGCTAAAAAGTGTCTTATATCTGTCCTCATGCGCTGTATCTAATGAAGTCGTTTTAGTGGGGATAACAAATAATTGAAAAAATTGTGTGGACATGGATCGTTTTTAGACGTTTTCAAATTTATGAAACAACATAGCCTTATAGGCCATGTCCACAAGTACACGGGTATTTTTATAAATTGTCATTTTTTTAAAAATCTCCATCACATGAAACTGCAAAAAAACGCACTGTGATGCATGTGAAGGGCACGCTGAACCAACAGGTGGCAAGAATGACACTTTTTGCTGGGTTCACACCAAACAGAGAGTTAAGTATTTGCATACAAATCAATGCAAGTGTGAGAACAGAGGCAGATCCCGAAGCCGAATGACACAAAATATGTTATGCATTCACAGCGAAAGTTTGCGTCTTCCGTGTTTGGTGTGAACCCAGTCTTGCTGGCCAATCAGAAAAGAGAAAATAGTGTGCATGTTGACGTCATGAGGAGAAAACTCTAGTCGTGGTGTCCACACGACCCCACTGTACATGTACCCAGACCGAAGTGTACACTAAGTTTCGGTTTCAGGCACCTGACACTGCATTTTTGTGTGGACAGCCAAATCTCGTAGAAAAAATACCCCTGTTCGTGTGGACAGGGCCTACTGTCTTGTTACTGTCTTTCACCACCACAGAGATGTGTTCACTCGGGTCCTCTGGTGTTCCCGCCGGTTCTGCGGTGGTGTGCGGCGGAGGAGAGCGTATGTGTCTCAATCATGGCTCAATTACAGCCTTCTTGCCTCAGTATGAGAGATCTGTTATGAATACACAACCGCCGCCACCAATCACCATAACCACTGCTCTCATTACCATCCCTTTAACCGGAGCGATTATTACCCTTTTATTAATGGAGAGAGAGAGAGAGGGAGAGAGAGACGGTGAAAGAGGGAGAAAGGAGATACAGCGGTGCGCAGTAAACGAGTGTCAGGTTCGGTGCACGCACTGAAAAATTAAACCAATTAGGAGTGCCGTTTGGAGCCCCTCCGTTCGCATTCCTCTCCAAGCCACTGAACAGCTCTGAGGAAAGAGAGACGGAGGGAGAGAGAGATAGAGGGAGGAAAAGAAAGAGCACGGCACTCTATTCTGTCATGCTCGGTGAAGAGCGGAGAAGAGCGCAAGCGAGAGAGCAAACGCCGCCGCTGAGAGGCGGATTAAAAGCAATCTATATCCACATAAATCATTGATTAAATGAATCATGAAATTAATATGTAAATTGTGTGTTTAACCTCTATTTATATACCACTGTCTGTCATCGTAGCGTAAATCTAAAACTAATTGCGATTTCGAGGCGAGCCTGGGAAGCTGCAGGAGAGAGACAAGGAGTAGAAGAAGGGAGGGAGAGAGAGAGAGAGAGAGAGAGGTAAAAGTCTGACATATTTATTAACTAAACGTTCAACTACATCAACTTACTCATTAACAACGGTATTAAGGGAGAGCGGTGAGAAAACCACACTGTTTGTGCTGCATCAGCACTCTGAGCGGAACAAATGTAAGCAAGATTCTTTCTGTGCAGAGAGAGATGGTCGTTTATTGAGGCGAGAAAAAACAAAGCTATTCGTGGTTGTCTAAAAACTATAAAGGCCAATTACAGTTGAAGTCAGAATTATTTGCCCGCTTGAATTATTAGCCCCCATGTTTATTTTTCTCACCAATATCTGTTTAAATGAGAAGATTTTTTCCACACATTTCTAAACATAATAGTTTTAATAACTTATTTCTAATAACAGAAATGATGTTTTTCAATACAATTCTATGCAGCTTAAAGTGACATTTAATGGCTTAACTAGGTTAATTAGGTTAACTAGGCAAGTTAGGGTAATTAGGCAAGTTATTATATAACGATGGTTTGTTCTGTCGACTATAGAAAAAAAGTAGCTTAAAGGGGCTAATAATTTTGACTTTAAAATGGTCTTTAAAAAATTAAAAACTGCTTTTATTTAAGCTGAAATAAAACAAATAAGACTTTCTCCAGAAGAAAATCAGACATACTGTGAAAATTTTCTGAATCTGTTAAACATCATTTTGGGGAAATATTAAAAACAATAAAATAAATCAAAGGGGGACTTTTTCTTTTTTAATATACTTTGCTAAAGCACTGCAACTAACAACTTTTTTTCTGCAATTGTGTTTGTTTGTTTGTTTGTTTTATTAATTGGTTAAGTGTTTTAAAACATGTTCATTGTTATACATTAAATCATTAATTCGTTCATTTTCTTTTCGGCTTAGTCCCTTTATTAATCCGGGGTCGCCACAGCGGAATGAACTGCCAACTTATCCATCATTTGTTTTACGCAGCGGATGCCCTTCCAGCCACAACCCATCTCTGGGAAACATCCATACACACCCACTCACACACATACGCTATGGACAATTTAGCTTACCCAATTCACCTGTACCGCATATCTTTGGACTGTGGGGGAAACCGGAGCACCCGGAGGAAACCCACGCAAACATGGGGAGAACATGTAAACTTAACACAGAAATGCCAACTGACCCAGCCGAGGCTCTAACCAGCGACCTTCTTGCTGTGAGGTGACAGCACTACATACTGCGCCACCGTGTCGCCCTATTCATTAAATACAAAGATAAAAGTTTAGTCCTTCATATAGCCAATAATTAATATGGCAACCCAGAAAAATATCCATTGAGGCTATTGATACAGCAAAAATGTTTATTATGTTTTAATATTTTTATTTATTAATATTTATTTGTGGGGCGCCACGGTGGCCGAGTGGTTAGCACGTTCGCCTCACAGCAAGAAGGTCGCTGGTTCGATCCCCGGCTGGGCCAGTTGGCATTTCTGTGTGGAGTTTGCATGTTCTCCCCGTGGTTGCGTGGGTTTCCTCCGGGTGCTCCGGTTTCCCCCACAGTCCAAAGACATGCGGTACAGGTGAATTGGGTAAGCTAAATTGTCCATAGTGTATGTGTGTGAATGAGAATGTATGGATGTGTTTCCCAGAGATGGGTTGTGGCTGGAAGGGCATCCGCTGCGTAAAACAAATGCTGGATAAGTTGGCGGTTCATTCCGCTGTGGCGACCCCGGATTAATAAAGGGACTAAGCCGAAAAGAAAATGAATGA